>CP139502.1:69206973-69433837 GCA_021014915.2 Artemisia tridentata subsp. tridentata | reverse complement strand
TAAAAATAATAATTTATTTAAATGATTAGAAAAAACCCCGCGCGTGCGCGGGCATTATATCTAGTTATTAGGATAATTAATTGTCGGTGACTTGCATTTTGGATCTAACTCAATTCCTGTTTCTATCATTTAATAGGTGAGTCACCATCTTCCTCCGCCTCTGCTTCAGATCTTGATAACTTGAACAACCCTGCGACCGTTGATAAGGCGGCAATAGCCAAGGGTGTTAACGCTCCTCAAGTTGCTGGAAATCTTGTTATTGCTGTTAAAGAAAAACCCAGCTACACGCGGATTCTTAACTTTGTAAGTGCACTCTTGAAAGCCAGTAAACTGGTGATGAACAATGAGCAGGTCGGACGGGTTGGGTAAATTTGGGTTAGGTCGGGTTGACCCCCCAGCAGTTTTTTTAATTTAATACTCCTTAAATCAACAATAAGGTTTTTGACACAATAAAGCGACATATCATTTGTCTAGCATTGGTCATTAGGGGGGAGGGAGTGGTTAGACTTTGCCAAAGTTTACCAAATTCGCCACGTCATCATCTACCAATCACAACCTTCCAAGTCAAACTTTACCAAAGTTTACCAAAGTTTACCAAAGTGGTGGCGGCGGTCACCAAAGTTTACCAAATCATTTTTTTTAAATATATTTTTTTAAACCCAATCAATCATACGTGTCGTTTACTATAAAACCACACACACATTGACACGCACACATACACAAACACAGTAGACCTTTGATCAACCACACACAAAACTCATCTTCAACAAAACCAAAATGGAAAACAGTAACAACAATAAGAAATGGGGATTTATAGCAAACCCAGGATTCAACACAACATCAGACATAACCATACGAGGTATCTTAATGATGCTTTTATCAAAACTTAACAAATCTGATACACGACCCGTTATTCCTTTGGGTCATGGCCAACGGTTCAATTTTTAAAAATTTGACCGTTTTATGCAAACTTGGTCCACAATTCCAATCGGCAAAAGATACCGAAAAAGCCACTTGCCGATTTTTGCCGAGTGGTGGCGCCGGTGTTGCCGAAGAACGCCGACCATCACCGAGTCATCACCGAAGGGCACTCCCTCCCCTCTTATACTTTTTTTTGTACATTTGTGTCTTTAGAAATGGTTGTCTCATTTATTGTAGATCACAGAACCCGTTAAACCACTTTCAAAAATGCTGATTTTCATACAGAAATGCTATGTTTATACATTATCTTATATTTTTTAATAAAAAATACTAGGATTACGGTTTACAAAATGACCCAAAATGGGACACAATGTTACAAAAAAAGTGCAATGACTAAATGTGACTCAGAGTATATTGGTATTTTCTGCAGATAACCCCAACACAAGTTGGCCTATTTGTGTGGTAAAAGGTTAAAGAGTCCACCTTTAGTTTCTCACACTAAAAATATTTTTGCAGGCACAAGAAGTAAATTTAGCAATGGAAGCATCGAGGAAATCGCGGATTGCTTTTGCAGCGTCTAGTTCAAAAGGAGAGGTCGTTGTATCTGCAATTAAGAAGGCGCTTGATTTCAACTTTCATGATGTGGAGGGACTTTTGCAGTTAGTTCGAGTTGCAATGGATATTATCAACGGGTGATCTGAGTCATGGTTAAAAAGATCCTAAAAAATCCCACCACGAGATATCTTGCTTGATATGCTTTTCTGCATTGGGTACACAATAAAAAGATCAAGTGCTGAAATTGCAAGATTGACATATTATCATTAACATGATGATAGAATCTAATGATCAAGTTGCCGTGTAAAAAGAACATTAACATGATGATAGAATCGAATGACCAAGTTGCCAGTGTAAATGAACATAAAAGGCAACAAGCTTAAGGTGAAGCATATTGGTACATTAAATATGTATTATTCAACAACCATGTTTTTATTTGGGCTCTAATATAATTACTTGTCTTTTCTTTGCAGTGCGTATTGTAAATATTCTGTTATTTACTAAAGCTGCATCAATGGAAGTCACAGAAGTTGATACCAAACATTTTGGCGATGAAGGTCACAAAGGTAATTTTCGCACCACCAATTCTTTTTGCAAGTCACTAATCATAGTAAATAATCATCCTTGTGTTATTCTCATTGAATTTGCAACGTCCTTTTAAAAAAAAAATACTTTTTGTAAGTTTTCTTTAAATCATAATTATGTTTTCACCTCCATGATGTCATTGTTGAAAGGTCTTCTAGACATTCCAAGAATATCCTTCAGTGATTTCTGATTCTTTTCTTTTCTATAGATGAGTATCAAGAAAAGTACCAATAATGCGTCGCCCTGATGATGAACTTCGGTACAATGAACCTAGCAACCGTGCATATATCAGCGTTAGTGGGGTACTCTAAAGGCCAGTTTGTTTCACAAAATGTTTTTGAAGGAATTGTAATCTATCAAAGGAATTATAATGTAATGTGAATAATTTGTAGTCTATCACATCGTAATCTAAATTAGTTGTAAAATTACAACGTAATTTAAAACTTTCCATCTCACTTGCTATGTAATCTGAATTATCTCACTTCATGTAATTGAAATGGCTGGAATATTATAATTGAAATGGCTGGAATATTACAAGTTCATTGAAAAGCAAACAACATACGTGATATTAATCTGAATTATAATTCTCTCCATTCAATTACATCAGACGAACCAAATGGTGAAATGGGGCATAAGGGTGTTTGTGCGCTTACAACACTAGTTGTTTGCATGAGAAACTTATAAGCATCATGTGTTTATGGTAACATTATTTCAGTAAACCACCGTGTTCTACATGTTTGTTTTGTACTTATGTGGTTGAATGATCCTTGTATTGTTTATGTTATCATGGATCAATATACTTGGTACACTACGTTCCTGACACCCTCTTACAAACAAATCGTGTTTTAAACGTACATACAAACTCAAAATCTAAAAAGCTTGTCTTTTATAAATTCAATATTTGATGCGCTACATAATGTAGTAAGAATCTCTTAGCAACAATCCCAAACATGCACTTCATTTTATTAAGAACGTGCATATAAAATAAATCTTGAGGCTCAATGTATACAAATTTATATCGATATAATAAACGTATATAAGCACACAAGTCTCAAAATAAAATAAAAATTACTGGCTTATGAAGTAGAAGATGAAATTACAGAACATGATAAGCCCACAAATAACGAAACAAACATCCCAATCAAGTTTAGGTGTAAAGAAAGTGTGCATGAAAAACAAAAATCCAAACCTCAGGCTGAATAAAAACCCAACCAAATTAACCAAACCGAACTGAATTGTATAGATAGGTGTATAGGTCACTACCTATCTCTACTACATATAAAGAGAATTTTTTTTTTTAAACTTAAAAAATATGTAAAATTTAATTACTAACATACCATTGATAAAAATATGTAAAATTTAATTACTAACATACCATTGATTAAGAATGATAACAACATTCACCAATAAATTCTTTTTAGCCCTTGGACTTTCTTTTCTGCAATGACTACATGTTAAACAACATCACAAATATCACAAATTCACAAATATAATTGTTTGTCGTTATACACCATCATTTTATGCGTATATTCGTCTAGTTCTCATAATTAGCTAATCCATTTTAACAATGAGTTTAAGGGTGTGTTTGTTTTATTAAGATGTTTTAGGTCTGAATCTGACTAAGTAAGAGGTGGCTAGAAAGTTTAAATCTGAACGAAATAATGTTGTTTGTTTTTTTATGATTGTCTGAATGATTTTAAGTGCTCATTTCTGCAATTTATTTAAGTAACTTATGTAGATATGAAACAAGACTTTTTATCATAAATATAACATAGTTAATAAACCATCAAATATATTATATTAACACGAGTCTTCAATCTCTTATCGAGTAAGAGGCAGTAAGACAAGTCCCCCACCTCTTACTGAGTAAGATGTTATATGTCTAACTGGGTCTGACTCAAAAGAAAAAAAACAAACAAGCAAAACCACCTCTTACTGATAAGAGTAACTCTTACTGATAAAAGTAAGAGGCTAACATTTTTTTTTTAAAAACAAACTCACCCTATGTGTTTAACAACAAATCCAAAAACCTCTAGTAAAAATCCAAAATCTTTGATCCCATTAATCTACTGGGGATCCACACAAAACAAAAATAAAGTCAAAATCAAAGACAAGATTCAATACCACATTTTAACTAGTCAAACTTCATCTTCCATTTACACAACACACACGCACCCCCACCATACAACCACCACATCTCCGCCGTATCTCAATGGCACACGTCGCCCTTCAAAACCCAGATCCAAAATCACCTCCTCTCCAAAACCCACTTTTCAGTTTTCACTAACTCAACCTATTTTAAAAGTTAACATAAACCCTAGAACACCTTTATAAAATGTCAGACAACATTCCTTTTGAAATCCAAATGGAAATCATCAAAAAAGTTTCTGATGTCAAGTCATTGATTCGATTCAGGTCGGTTTCGAAACTATGGAAATCTTTTATTAACAGCTCTGAGTTTATCAATGGGTACGGCGCCCGCCACACGCAGCCACATAATCGTATTCTAAGTTACAAATCTGATTATTTTTTGGATGAGGCAAACTACATTTGTCTTGTAGACGATGATATCGAAACTTTTAAGGTACAAAAACAAGAGCTTCCACCATTTGTTGTGTCTCCTTTGCTTAAACATTATTGTATTTCATTCGTTGTTGGTACGTGTCATGGATTACTATGTTTGTATGGTCTCCATAAAGGTTATAAGGAATGGATGGTTGTTATTTGGAACCCTTCTATTGGAAAATCGTTTGGTATTGCTGTCCCTAGTTTCTACTCTCAAAGTCAGATTTACTCTCGAAATCTGCAGACTATAAATTACGGTCATAATCAGCTTGTGTTTGGTTTCGGGGTGTGTCCCGTTACTAGAGATCCTATTGTTGTGAAGATTATATATGCGGTTAACATGCCTTGGTATGTTGAAGTTTTTACATTGAGTTCAGGGGTTTGGAATGTGATATGTGTTTAAAAAAGCGCGCATCAGGCGCACATCAGGCGTGATGCGATGCGATGCGAGCCTCTGTTGCATCAGACACCCTGATGCATTGCGTTTACGTGATGCGAGGTGATGCGCGCGCATCAGCTGATGCACGCATCGGCGCTTTTTTGCGCATCATGTACTTTTGGCCTTTTTTTTTTTTTAAAATTATTATTATTATTTTTTTAAGATATGAGTCCAATTTGACCAATTCCTTATAAACGATAAGACTTTTGATCTTAATTTTTGACTATTTATGTATTTTGGCTATATAGAATCGTGAACAATGAACATGCATGGTATCTTTTGACATTAAATGTGGTATAAATATGTTATTAATGTGTTTTGTGCACCATATATAATTTAAATTTTTTTTAAAAAAATTGTCCCCTCGGGTACGTGATGCGCACGCATTCGCCTCGGCGCATCGCGCCTCGGCTTTTTGACCCTTATCGCATCGACGCGCATCTCGCTTTTTAAAACCCAGAATGTGATTCCGTCTAGTAAGTTGCCTCGTGAATCAATTGAACTTAACACGTCAACTCAGGTTGTGATAGATAGGTTTATTTATTGGGGTGCTTGTGAAATGACGTTTGCTGATTATGGTGAAGTTACCACAAATCATATGGTTGTGTCATTTGATTTGGTAACCAAGGAATTTAAAGTGGTTGACCTACCAGATAGCTTAACAAACGAGCTATACCCACGTGTGTCCGTGTCCGTTTGTAAGCTAAGCGAGTCTCTTGCTGTGTTCAGATACATTAAGGTCGAGGAAGCACTTTGTTGTGATGTATGGGTGATGGAGCATGATTCATCTTTTAGAAAGCTATTTACAATTGGGGCACCAGTGGATAAAATATTGGGGTTTAGTAAGAGTGGTGAAACTATAGTTGAAACTCGAATGCGTGAAACACAGTATACCACACTTGGTGTTTACGACCCTTGCTCACAGCACATCAAGAATCTTGGGATTTCTGGAGTAGAGAGCTCATTCGTCATGGAATTTTACAAGGAATCGCTACTTCTACTTGATCACTCGGATTTACGTATATATTCTTATGATAATTGATCAAAAGATGAACGACCACATTTCAAGGTGTGTATGTTACCTAAGGAGGCAGGCCTATTTTGTGTTATGGTTTGGAAAATCATTGCTTTAATGTTGTTTTGTACTGTCATTTATGGATTCTTATGAGATTGCAGATGAAGTATATGCTACATACTTTTCAGATATGTGACGTGTAGCATTATTAGTGAAATTCATGTAGAATGCACTTAAAGCATCGTGTTATATTGTTTTTACATATTTGTTTGTGCTTATGTCATTCTGTGGTTAGATGATCCTTCTGATTCCTAATACAAACAAATCATGCTTTAAACGTACTCTGTACTTATGTTCATGCAAAATTTCTTAATGTATAAAAAAACTTTGTTGGTTATTTCGCATATACAAATATACAACACTGTACTGTTCATGCAAAATTTCTTAATGTATTATCGAGGATACACTATGGGGTTACCACCACTAGTGAGATCACTTCCTGGTACATTTGACGAGCAAAAAAGTGAAGATGTCGATGATGATTCCACAAAAGACCTTGACTCATGCTCGGGATCTTTTCAAGAATTTGTTCAAGCTCCTGGACAACATCTAACGTTGATGGCATTTTGTCCGGCTTATCATTTTGTCTGGCTTATCATTGCAACACCAAAGAGCTAAAGATACAAATGTTTCTATACATTCAAATGTGTATGAAACCATTCCGTTATCAATGATTGAGAACATTGTTCATGCTTGATTAGCTATCTTCACCTAAAAAAAACAACATATTTTTGTTCCAATAATTCTATGTATGATCTAGGACTTTTAGGGGTTAAATTTTTAACTACTTGCTTATGTTTTTACTTCAACACGTGGAAAGTCGCCCAAAGAGTATTTTGTATGCATACAACAGAGAACATTTTTCTGATCATATATGAGAATAGCTACTTATAAACATAAAATAAGATTTTTTAGATGAAAAAGTGTATCGGCTCAATCCATCGCATACCCAAAAAGTTACCCATTTGGTGGTCAATGATATGGATAATGTTAAGGTAAAGAAAAGAAGTAAAGGTTACCTCACGGACGATATTTTTCCCAATTCAAGATCTCTAAAAGTACAACTCCAAGGCCATAAACGTCACTCTTGTCCGTAAGGATGGATCATTAAGTACTCTGGATCAAGGTAACCCTGCAATAAGATACGAAGCTCATTAAAACAATGATGTTGAGAAAACTACACAAATGATTGCATAAAGGCTGTCTTGACCCTCTACCAGAAATTACCCACTTTGACCCATTACCCAACCCGCCCATTTTTCTACTTCTTCTAGCTAGCTTCTGTCCTAAGTCACAGAAAGCAACAAGGTCGGTCCATACACCAAGGTCATTCAGCTAGCAAGTAAGATGGAAAAAGACTTAC
The DNA here is from genome assembly GCA_021014915.2 of Artemisia tridentata subsp. tridentata. Lineage (NCBI taxonomy): Eukaryota > Viridiplantae > Streptophyta > Magnoliopsida > Asterales > Asteraceae > Artemisia > Artemisia tridentata. The sequence goes on along the minus strand of CP139502.1, from coordinate 69,426,334 downwards.
GGGTGTTCCTCTAAGAACGGTTGATGCATAGTTAGGACCGTCTCCATAGTTATCCAAAAGTGGTGCAAGCCTTAAGAGTCCAAAAATAGCAACTTTGGCAGTGAGTTTGGAGTCGATGAGAATGTTGCTTGTTTTGATATCACGGTGGAATATAGGTGGGTTGGGTTCAGCGTGAAGATAAAGAATGCCTTTAGCTGAATCCAATGCAATAAGTAATCTCATTCGGAAGCTCAACGACTTAAATTGTTTTAGTTAAATCTGATTTCAAGTGGTTTTGGAATCTAATTTTGGATTACATATTATATGCAACTAAAGGAAGAGAAGCTAAGGGGAAGACCGGGTAAGGAACATTTAAATGAGCAACTTCACATCTTAATCGAGGCTGATTTACCACCAAGCATTGTTGATTTAAGGCTGAGGCAAGCACAGGAGACAATCGATGAGCTTCTCAAACCAGCGGTATGTTACTTATAGATTATTGTCTTCACTCTTCACTCGTTCCGGCTTGGGTGGGGTAGGAGGTGTAGGCAGGGTAGGCGGGGTAGGCGGGTTTAGGGTGGGTAGGGGTTGTGCTAGGGTTGCGGCCTCTCGTAGGATTAGGGTGGGTAGCTGGAATGTTGGGACTTTGACCGGTAAGCTCTTTGAGCTGGCTGATGTGTTGAGGAGACATAAGGTGGATATTGCATGTTTTCAGGAGACTAAATGGAAGGGTTCTAGCACGAGGGAGGGTAACACGGGTACAAGCTTTGGTACTCGGGCTCTAAGACCGCGAGAAATGGAGTTGGAGTTATTTTGAAGGCGGGTCTCAAGGATAATGTAGTGCAAGTGATCAGGAGTAGCGATAGGATCTTGGCGATTACTCTGGTAATTGATGGAGAGACCGTTAATGTGATCAGCGCTTACGCACCACAGGTGGGCCGGAGTGAAGCAGAGAAGAAGAGCTTCTGGGACTCGCTCGACGAGCTTGTAAGGGAGTGCCCTTCGGAACAACGTTTGATTATTTGGGGCGACTTGAACGGTCATATAGGAGCGGGAACGGATGGTTATGCGGGGGTCCACGGAGGATTTGGCTATGGAGTTAGGAATGACGAAGGACGCTCGATTTTAGAGTTTGCTACAGCTCACGACTTGGTTGTAGCGAACTCTTTCTTCAAGAAGAGAGATGTTCACTTGATCACCTTCCAGAGTGGGGGCCTCTACTCCCAGATTGACTTTCTGCTTGTGCGTAGAAGGGATCTTAGAGCATGTAGAGACTGCAAGGTTTTCCCGGGCGAGGCATGCTCATCCCAACACAGATTGTTAGCCCTGGACGCACTCTTTGAGAGGCAAAGTCATAGGAGAGTAGCGACCGAGTTGCCGAGGATCCTATGGAAGAAATTGAACAGTGACGCGGCAGAGTCGTTTAGAGGGAAAGTCTTAGAGGGACTTTCTATTAGGTCGGAGGACTTGACTGCTAGAGACGCGGACCAGATGTGGAACACTCTTGCCGGCATAATTAAAGACGCTGCAAAGGATTCACTTGGTGTGGCTAGCGGGGTAGCGAGATCCAAGCTGGCCAGCAGCAGGGAATCTTGGTGGTTATGTGAGGAAGTGCAATCCAAGGTTGTAGCGAAACAAGCTAGGTTCAAAGAGCTCCTTTCATGTCGAGAGGGACTCCAAACTGATATTACAGTTGCAGAAGAGAGGTATAAAGTAGCGAAAAGAGAAGCGAAAAAGGCAGTAGCCCAGGCGAAGGACAAAGCGTACGAAGAGTTGTACAAGAAATTGGACTCCAAGGAGGGAGCTAATGATATATTCAGGATTGCTAAAGCCCGAGAGAGAAGAAGGAGGGATTTAGGTAACATAAAATATATCAAAGATGAAGGTGGACGAACCATTGTGAACGAAGAGGATATTAGGAAAAGATGGGGAGAGTATTTTTCCTCTCTTTTCAACGGAGGGTATACGGAAGAGAGAGGAGAAGAAGAGAACCCCAGCCAACTTCCTGAGTGCTACTATTCGAGGATTAGCCAACCAGAAGTGAAGGTGGCAATACAGAAGATGGGGAGAAACAAAGCAGTAGGGCCGGACCAAATCCCCATTGAAGCCTGGAGGTGTCTAGGTGATGAGGGGGTAGGATGGTTGACTTGCCTTTTCAACAAGATCTTCTCCGGTGATAAGATGCCAGAAGAATGGAGACTCAGTGAAGTCATTCCCATATACAAGAACAAGGGGGATGTGCAAGTGTGTAGCAACTATAGGGGCATTAAGCTTCTTAGCCACACAATGAAGCTTTGGGAGAGACTTATTGAGAGAAGATTGAGAAGGGAGACGAGGGTGTCTGAGAACCAATTTGGTTTTATGCCAGGGAGGTCATCGATTGAGGCTATCCACCTTCTCAGAAGTCTCATGGAAAAGTATAGAGAAAGACAAAAGGATCTGCATATGACGTTCCTTGACCTCGAAAAGGCATATGATAGTGTTCCTCGAGAGTAAATTTGGAGAACTCTAATTGATAAAGGAAACCCAAGGAGGTACATCAGAGTCATTAAAGATATGTATGAGGGGGCTAAGACTCGTGTACGGTCCTCAGTGGGGATCTCAAACACATTTCTCTGTGGAAGTGGGACTCCACCAAGGATCTGCCATTAGCCCGTACCTCTTCGCACTGATTCTTGATGAGTTATCTCGAGGGATTCAAGAATGCATACCGTGGAGCATGATTTTCGCTGACGACATTGTGTTGGTGGCAGAATCAGCGGAAAGGTTAAACAACAGACTTGAGCTCTGGAGGGAGGCTCTAGAGGACTCTGGTCTTCGAGTGAGCAGAGAGAAGACGGAGTACATGAGATGTGATTTTGGGAGGATCGAGTCAGGCCACCACGTAGATTTGGATATACGTATCGGTGACCGGATCCTTTCACCCAAGGAGTACTTTAGATATCTGGGATCGATGATTCACAAATCAGGGAGGATAGATGAGGACGTAACCCACCGGATTAGAGCTGGGTGGGCGAGATGGAGGGCGACGTCGGGAGTCCTTTGTGACAGGAACGTCCCTTTAAAGCTAAAGGGTAAATTTTATAAGGTGGCGATTAGACCGGCTATGTTGTACGGGTCTGAGTGTTGGCCTATGATGCGTGGTTTTGCGACCTTACAACAGGTTTTACCTCTCGAGGGATCTCAAGAGGCTTGCAATCCCCACCAGGCAGTGTACCTGACCGATGTAGTATAGTGTAGTGGCAAGTACCGGGGGATTGATCGTTCTCTAGGGGAATAGTGTCGTTAGGATTGAAAAACTACTCTAATAGGTCTAAGGGTGAGGGAAGATTCTTTTTGTATTTTTTATATTTTTATAAAAGCAAGTAAAATCTCGGGTTTGAAGGAGTGGGCGGAATTAGTTGCTAGTCAACTAACCCAAATAACTACAATTGCAAATAAAATAAAATGACTGAAAATAAAAAGGTTGTGGAACTTATATGGAGAGAAATGTGTTTACTTAGATTTCCTTACTCCCTAACTATCTTTTACCGGTTGATTAGTGTGTATTAATTGCGTGGATGACGGGTGTATTCCTTAATACCAATCGTGGGGTGGCGTACGTACTTCCCCAACTCTACAAGCTCCTACTTCACTCCTATGTCGAGCCGGCTAAGAAGCTCCTAACATGGGATCACTAGAATTCGCTCATGCATTAAATACAACCATAAAAACCTAGTACGCATTGGTTCATGCTTCTTAAGACGTTCAAGCAAGTTACCGTATAGGAGGTTAGCCAGTTTTCTTAAGCCTAACATCGATAAACAATCATCCAATACAATTAATAACACACCAACAACCAATAATCAATAGTTAGGTTTCATTAGATCTAAGCAAACACAAGATAAATCTAGCCTAGCATGTTAAATAAAAGACAAGAACAAGATATAATCAAACAACACATAGACATATTGAATGATTAATTGATTACTTATCTTCAATTGAACATGGGAGATCCAAGGGTATAAAACCCTTAAAAATGGCAGAAAAATCGTCTTAGGGTTTCTCCTCACAAAGTTGCACACTAAAAACTAAAAATTATGAAAATATATATAGGAAAACAAATCTGACGGCGTCACGTTATAGAGCTGACGCCGTCACCTCGCCGCGGTTAGGGTTTCTTGATGGCCTTCTTGACGCCGTCCCCTTTTAATCCTCCAAAATCCTCTCTGGCGCGTCAAGGGTTGACGGCGTCACACTGGGGCTTGACGCCGTCACAGGTACTTTTCCAGCAGATTTTTGAGACTTTGTCGTTTTCTTCACTTTTATGCTCCAAAAACGTCCAAAATGCTTCCTTTTCCAGATTTCTTCTCCAAAGTACCTAAAATGACAAAAGGAACGATTTAGGGCAATATTTGATCAAATAAATACGATTTAGGGCTTAAATGACCCCCTAAAAGCGGTACACTTTTCGCTTCATCAAATACCCTTACACTTGAGATTTGCTTGTCCTCAAGCAAATGCGCTTTTATTCTAATCAAAATACAAGTCAGGGGTCATTTAACGCTAATATAAAAGTAATTACAACAAATAGTCGTTCCACTTTAATCATAATAAGCACGGAGATTACAGACTAGCACCTCACAAGTAGTGTTTAGATACTCACATCTCTCAGGTGTCATAAAAGTATATCTCATAAATGAAAATGGATAATATCTCTCACTACCTGTCATAGCAAATAGATTACCATAGGCTTGGGAAAGGATCAAAAACCTCCTCCACTAGGCGTAAGCACCTAAGATAAACTATCAAAGAGGGCTTTTAAATGGGTTATAACGTTAGGTGTAGGGATATGATAAACACGGTTTTGTTGGATAAAGGATATTTTACTGGTGGCGAGTTAAAGATCTTGATTAATTACATATACAATATGGCGTTGCTAAGCCAAGACTAGACTCGACTTAAGCTAATGAAAAAAATAACAAAAAGATAAAATAAACATAAAATGAAACGGGATGGTAGTCCGTATGTTTTTTTCTACTTTTTTTTTTTTTTTTTTTTTTTTTGCATACACTCTTGCCCTACCATCCAAAATAATACATCGTAGGGGGGTTGTATCCCCCTTACACTTGAACTTTTACATAACTTTACAATTAACTATTCTAATGACTCGAATTAAGATAATCGAAACACTTGGAGTACTTTTAAAATATTTAGCACATATGGGGGTAATAATGTTGTTCTTCCCCATTACTCCATTACACTAGTACTTTACCCATGAGTCCCAATCGTCCCAAAACAATATGTACAAGGATATGACTCGACTTAGCAACCATGTAATCAATTAGATAATTAACTAAGGGTTTAAACAAATGTTGTCACAATAATGCACTAAAAATGAGTGTATACAAGGTAGGCTAAGGCGATTTGGGTGTACATTTAAGTGGGGTGTAAACAAATTCTTTCTTTAAGTAAAATGCTTAAAGTTAGAAATGAAAAGATAGGCTCTGAGGGGTGTACTAGGGGTATCGTGTACTAAAAATGAGTACAACGCAAAGGGTGTGGGAGAATTACTTGACCAATGTAGCCAATGTAATTATAACAAAAACACAGGTGTAAAACAATGAGTTAATCCTAATGCCTCTTATCATGTAGTAAATCTAACTATACGAATGTAGTCTCACTTGTGGCCTCGGAATGGTCCTAACACAAGTTCTAGAATCTAAGTGCTACCGGTACACACATCATAGCATAAATTCTTTTCCTACCAATTCTAAGGGCGAACCTCACATATTTGGGGGTGGAAAATTTTTTAGTGGTACGGTTTTGTGCTAGTCATATAACTCCTATCCATGAGACGCTCATTAAGACCAAAGTTTCACTCCTATCTGTTGTAAAAAATTTTAAATTTGGCACTAAAATTGCCTTAACAGGTATTTCTCTCAGTTTTATTACACATCTACCATTAAACAAACGAAAAATCAAGCGTAATAGCATTCTCTAAAGTATCGTACTTTACCCCCCTTACACTTAAGATGAACATTGTCCCCAATGTTCAAATAACAAGATGTAAAAGTAAATAAGGTAAAAGAATGAAATCAAATACTCCCCTGATTCGCTCGGTGGATAAAGGGGTAACATGGTTAGATCTTCTTCCAAGGTAATGTTGAAGCTTCAAGATTAAAGCAGCGCCAAAAGCTTGATTCCACATACATCTCCTTGTCCAACATAACCTGTTAAACCTGAGAAAACAAACACGAAAACCTGCATAACATCGGCGGGATAAATCTGTATAAGGATATAATGCTTGTGGAATGATTATTTTGCAGATTCCTGGAGTTTATAAGTTAGAGATTTAATAAAAACTTTTATGATTCCGGAAGAAAAACAAAACTTTCAAAAATTTCAGAAAATTAAAACCTGACGCCGTCAGACTGGGGTCTGACGCCGTCAGAAATGATCTGACAGAATTCTCATGTTAAGTTTCCGAAAAATTTCTGGAAAAACCTATACCTTACTTCCTGGAAATCCTGCAAAATATCATTATGACTCGATACAAGCATTTGACTCAAACAATTACTAATATGTATGTTAATTTAATATTGTTATGATTCATGTTCATTTGTTCTAATAAACCGATTTGGATTTCCCTTACACTTAACTTTTGCAAAATACCTTTATATGTAGTTAAGACGAAGTTAAAAACAAGATAAAGCATTTTCACAATTTTGTTTCGAACATGAATCAATAATAATAAAAATTAAACATACATACGGAAGCAAATAAAATCAAACAAACAAATAAATAAACACACAAAGCAAATAAAGCTTGGGTTGCCTCCCAAGAAGCGCTTTTCTTTATTAACGAGTCTTTTAGCTAGTCTCAAAGTCCTTTTTAACTTATGTAAGTGAGATCGTCATCGAGGACATCTTTAAGGTTAAGCTTGGATTGAAGTTTTCTATTGGTCCGCATAGTACGATATATCTTTTCAAACCTCTCTCCATCCGGGTCATACAATGTCATCTTAATATGCCATGACCCATCTCCATCTTTGGGTGGTTTGTCCCAATCCCACTTATGATCATTGTCTTCACATGTCCACCTATTCATCCCTAGGTTAATTGGCAAAACTCCTAGGAAATCAATCATCTTTCTAAAAACTAGAGGGTCTTCAAATGGATCCAATTCGGTGTCCCTAGCCAAGAGTTGTTCTACCGTATGTGTTCGGCTCACAAAGTCCTCTTCTAGGTAAAATGGGCGTTGGGGTCCTATGAAGTCTCCATCGATCCAGGGTCCATATCTAGATGGTCTCCTATTTAATTCTAACCAATGGGGTGTTGGTTCCTCACTAGTATCATAGGCATGTTTCTTCACATCATAGACTGACCAAGTATCACCTTCTCCTACCGCTATCTTAGATTCCTTACAATCAATCATAGCAATAGCGGTTGCCAAAAATCCTCTACCTATCAACAAGGGGCATGTAGGGTCGCTAACCATATCAAGGACGTGAAAATCGGCTAAAATGGTTAGTTTTCCTATGTGTACTAACACGTCCTTGACTACTCCAACCGGGTAAGCAACACTTCCATCCGCTAAGCCTATTATTAACTCGGTTTCTTCGAGTTTCCCTAGTTTTAGAGAGGTGTAGAGAGGTAACGGAAGTAGGTTAAGGCTTGATCCAAGATCGGCTAATGTGTCATAAGCCTCTGAATTACCGATCTTGCAAGGTAGAACAAATAAGCTCGGATCATCTAACTTCTTAGGTAGTTTGTTTTGAACGAAGGCGGTCCCTTTGTCACCTAACTCGAGCTTCTTCTCATATTTTTCTAAGAGGGCATTATAATAGGGGGCTCGTGCTAATACATCAATAACCAGACGTTCAAGGTGGAGCTCCTTGAATTCTTCATCAAGGTTTTGAGTGGGAGGTGTTTCAACTATGTTGTTGACCAATTTAGTGTTGGATATCATAACTTCTTGGTCATTTTGAACGACTTGGGTTTGTTTGAAACACGAGCTCATGGAATTGACCGAATAATATTGTGGACAAGAACTAGGAGACGAAACCGATGAAATGGCGTTGACGTTTAGTTTCGGGTTCTTGACTGTGTTGCTAGGGAGTGCTCCCATTTCTCGGTCATTGAGGGCTTTCAACAAAGTGTCAATCTTATTGGTCATCTCGCTTTGTTTTTGTTTGAAATCGGCTTCAAACTTTGCTAAACGAGCTTCTTGAGATGTCATGAAGTTGGATATCAACCCTTCAAGATTATTGGTACTACCATAGTTGGAAGGATTGTTGTTGAAAGTACGGTTCGGGGATGAACCGCTTGATTGGAAACGATTAGGTGGGTTGGAAGAATTGGTTTGTTGTGCGTTTTGGTTTTGTTTCCACCTAAGGTTTGGGTAATTTTTCCATGAGGGGTTGTATGAATCACTGTAGGGGTTTGGCTCGGGTTTGAAAGTGTACCACTTGTCTCCCGCTCCGTCGGTACGCGAGGATGCGTAGTCCGCAAAAGCTTGTTCGGGGAGTTCCATGCAATCACGAGTGTCGTGGGGACCACTACATAATTCACACGAAGAAGTGATTTTGTTCACTTGGCTTGAAGGTTTAGGAGCCTCGTAGGATTTCATAAGAAACTTGACTTGGTCTTCAAGTTCTATGATCCTACGGACGGAAGTGATTGAATTGTTCGAAGGCAAAGATATTGCCTTGACCGTTTTATTCAAATCACGGGGATCATTCCAACTTTCGTTGTCATAAAGAGCAAGATCTTCCAGGAGAGCCCATGATTGTTCCGCACTTAGATCACGTAGCTTACCACCGGCCGATTGGTCAATGGTTTGCCTCGTGGAGAGATTGATGTGGTCATAGAAGATTTGGACTTGGAGCCAAAGTTCTATGCCATGGTGAGGGACTTTTTGGAGTAAGTCCTTAAATCGAGTCCATGCCTCGTAGAGGGTTTCGCCTTGACGTTGTTGGAACATCAAGATATCATTCCTTAGCTTGGTAGTTCTTCCTGGTGGGAAAAACTGAGCAAGGAAACGAGTGGTGAGATCATCCCAAGAGGTGATGGATCCTGCGGGTAGACGCTCTAGCCATTGACTAGCTTGGTCCCGCAGAGAGAATTGAAAGAGACGCAGTCGGGTCGTCTCTCGAGTGGCAACATCAAGGTCTATGGAATCAACGATTTTGAGAAAGTCCTTGAGATATTTATTAGGATCTTCGGAATGAAGTCCATGGAATGCGCATCCGCTTTGCACCAACCGGATGGTGTCGGATCGCAAGGGAGTGACATTGGCTCCTTGAGTGAGCTCAATGGTGTTTCGATAGCCATGGTGGCTAGGACGAGAGTAGTCTCCTAAGGTACGGGCTCTAGGAGGTGGGTGTTGTTGTGGTGGTGGGTTGTTGGGATCGAGGATATTACCACCTTCCATGATGTCGGATGGTAATGGTTACGAACAAAGAAACGAAGAAAAAAGATAGACTAAAGAAAACCTAGAAAAATAAAATAAAAATCTCACTAGAAAGGAATCTAGTGAGTAGACCTAATAAAATAAAAATTCAACCTAAACAATAACTATTCCCCGGCAGCGGCGCCAAAAACTTGATGCGTGGTTTTGCGACCTTACAACAGGTTTTACCTCTCGAGGGATCTCAAGAGGCTTGCAATCCCCACCAGGCAGTGTACCTGACCGATGTAGTATAGTGTAGTGGCAAGTACCGGGGGATTGATCATTCTCTAGGGGAATAGTGTCGTTAGGATTGAAAAACTACTCTAATAGGTCTAAGGGTGAGGGAAGATTCTTTTTGTATTTTTTATATTTTTATAAAAGCAAGTAAAATCTCGGGTTTGAAGGAGTGGGCGGAATTAGTTGCTAGTCAACTAACCCAAATAACTACAATTGCAAATAAAATAAAATGACTGAAAATAAAAAGGTTGTGGAACTTATATGGAGAGAAATGTGTTTACTTAGATTTCCTTACTCCCTAACTATCTTTTACCGGTTGATTAGTGTGTATTAATTGCGTGGATGACGGGTGTATTCCTTAATACCAATCGTGGGGTGGCGTACGTACTTCCCCAACTCTACAAGCTCCTACTTCACTCCTATGTCGAGCCGGCTAAGAAGCTCCTAACATGGGATCACTAGAATTCGCTCATGCATTAAATACAACCATAAAAACCTAGTACGCATTGGTTCATGCTTCTTAAGACGTTCAAGCAAGTTACCGTATAGGAGGTTAGCCAGTTTTCTTAAGCCTAACATCGATAAACAATCATCCAATACAATTAATAACACACCAACAACCAATAATCAATAGTTAGGTTTCATTAGATCTAAGCAAACACAAGATAAATCTAGCCTAGCATGTTAAATAAAAGACAAGAACAAGATATAATCAAACAACACATAGACATATTGAATGATTAATTGATTACTTATCTTCAATTGAACATGGGAGATCCAAGGGTATAAAACCCTTAAAAATGGCAGAAAAATCGTCTTAGGGTTTCTCCTCACAAAGTTGCACACTAATGACTAAAAATTATGAAAATATATATAGGAAAACAGATCTGACAGCGTCACGTTATAGAGCTGACGCCGTCACCTCGCCGCGGTTAGGGTTTTTTGATGGCCTTTGATGAACTCAAATAAGTACATTTTATTACTATCATTTATCCTAATTATTTGACTTGTTTTATTATATTATGTATGAGGATTGATACTTAATCGTTTACTTTTGTAATTCTCAGGTAAAAACAAGCATTTGGTGAAACTTGGCGATTTTGGACTTATTATGGAGCAAAACATGCAAGAAGTTAAGAGTCTACTGAAATGTACATGATCAAGACAAATCTGCTCCAGATGCGCCGCATCTCACTTATTACATACGGCGCATCACTATCCAGATTTCACCAGATACGATCCAAGATACAAGAGGACATGCGCCGCATCTGAGAATGGAGTTACGCCGCATCTTCTGGCAGTGTACGAATATTCCTGAATATTATAATCTTGGACCCCACGCGAAGTTAAGTCAATGCGCCGCATCTACTTACTAGATGCGCCGCATCTTACCCTCAGACAGAAACTATAAATACCCCAAGACCAGACGAATTCGAGGGGCATAATATTATATACGAAGTATGAAGTACAGAAACCTAGGGCGAATTCAGTCGAATAGGCAGCACAAGACACACCCGAACGAAGATACAAGAGCTGTAAGAAGGTGCTGCATGTGTTTAATTCATTAAGTAGTTTTGTTTTATTGTGTTAGTAAACTTTAATTCATCAAGATTGGTGGCTTGTGTAATGTGACAACGGAAAGATTGCACTCCCTTAAAACTGCTTTCTCATTAATTAAAGTTTATATTTTGATGTCTTTGGTGACTTTTATTAGTGCATTGATAACCTCTGTGTCTAGCTGAGCGTTGATTGGGTCGCCATGCCTCTGCCCTCGCCTATTTATTAGATCGCCTATGCATTCTATCGTCTGTAGAAAAGTAGGAAGAAAGATAAATAGGATAGTCATAAGTAATCATTAAGGGTTTACTCACCGATAAGATTAGAACCAACGAGAAAGGACTTAATCTCGGTGCGTTGCATCGAACTATACACTTCATATAAAACTAGCAATAAAACAAGTGACAAACTACTTATCTATCAAGACAGATCTTCTTATTGTCTCGAGTATTTATCTGTGTACGTGTGTGCTATTCGCTGATTCGTGCCTATTGGTTTAGTTTATTATTTAATTGCAACCAAATCGTGCCAGTCTCTCAGGCTGAACCCCCTTGCGTTAGAATAGGTTGTATAGCTAACTTAATATATTAAAATACTGATTAGAATAACTAGATAATACGTTCCACTCTTAGTGATCGACACTCTACTTACCATTATATTCATACTGACCGGGTAAACTGCTCGTTAAGTGTGTGTGTTATTGATAAGTCGGCTAAATATAAATTTAAAACCTGAGTAGGCATTAATACTGCTAAACCGCAACGACACAACGCACCGCATCAAGTTTTTGGCGCCGTTGCCGGGGAGTGAATTGTTATTATCTGTTAATTTGATTAGTTTTTTAATTAGGTTTTTAATTTTTTTTATCTAACCGCTAATTCTGTTGTGTATTAGATTAATTTGCATTCATTGTACTATTTTGCATATTTTCAGTTTTTGTGTGATATTTGTTTTATTTGTGTTTATTTTCGTTTGTGTTTATTTGTTTTTATTTTTCGTATTTTCTGCATACTGCTATCGTTGTACTAAGCTAAATCGAATGATACGGCGCATCTGATCTCTCAGATACGGCGTATTGCGTTTAATTTTTATAAAATACAACGCGTTTAATTAATTCGATACGACGCATCTTTTCCCCAAGATACGGCGTATCTGTTTTTGATAATTTTTTTTTTCTAAACGTTAACTCCATACGACGCATCTGCTTTAGCAGATACGGCGTATCTATTATTTTAATTAAAAACAGTTTTTGAATTATTAAACAGATACGACGCATCGATATCTGTCGATACGGCGTATCTTCTGAATCGAAAATCTTATATTTTGAAACGTAACAAAAATACGGCGCATTAACTTTTGTTAATACGACGCATTTAATTTTAAATAAATATCGATTTTTGATTATTAAAATTGATACGGCGCATTCAAATTTCTAAGCGGCGTATCTATTTTCTGAATAAAAGTCTGATTTAATTTTAACGATTATAAGATACGGCGTATCCAACTTTTTGGATACGGCGCATCATCTGCAGATATCAGCTATTTGTATTCTTATATCCGTTTCTGAATTTATTTATTTCTTTTATAGCGAACAAATCCTACTGATGATTTTACTTGTGATGACAGATTTTGCTATGGAAGATATGTCGAAGAACGGATATCTTGCTATGGAGCTCTTGCTTTCGAACTCATCCATGGAAGTTTATAATAATGTCAACTTCAATGTACTCGAGATTGACACGGATTTATTCTCTTGGGAGACCCCTCTTGAAGCTGCTTTTAAGGAATTCATGCGTTTATGCAACATTGACAAAGGGGTGTTCTCTTATGATGTATTTGTGAGGTACACTGGAGATGAATTGTCGCTCTTATGGCCTATCATTGAATCCAAAGGATTGGCTTGGACCACTATCGAAGAAGATGATGGGAAATTCTATCTTGCATACATGGACTCAAGCAACAAAAGCTGTGGTGGAGGCAATACCCAAATCTCTTACATGCCTTATTCCGAACAGTACTGGGGATTAAATGAGAACTATCTGGACGATGAAAGAATTTATGCTGTGGCGGAGTTACTATTTCATGGCAGGTTGGTAAGATTGATGGACCTCTCCCTCAATGATTGGCTTGAACTTAAATATGGTAGTCGAAAATTTGCCCCTGCAAATGAAGTCAAGCGGATTATGACTTCATGGTTGACACGGAGTTTTAGGGAGCAATTTAACGAGTTCATGGAGATAAAGAGGAAAATGATTGGAAAGACTTGCTTTGACGTTAACCACGATCCTAACGATGTTGATTTTTCAGATTGGTTGGCTAGTAAGTTCAATAACCATAAGAGCATGGATTGAGCTACTAAGGATGTGTTATGGGTATATTGGATGAGAGGTGAAGACGAAGAAGTAGAGAGCGACTACGGGTCGTCACTTCATGATTCAACAATCAATGAGGGCATTGAAGAATTATTCAGAATAGACATTGACGTGTTCGATTATGAGACACCCTTGTGCAAGCAGTTCAAGGAATTTAACTACCTTCTTCAAGTTGACGATGATGTGCTAACTGGAGATCTACCAGGATTCAAGACTTATGATGATTTCAAAAACGCCTGGTACTACGAATGAAATGACCAAGTACCATGGGTTTGGGATAAACCATGGGAATTTGAGCACATTAATCACACTTGTACACCCTTCGTTTTCAAGGACGGGAGTAGTGTTTGGCCGACCTGTGATTATAAGAGTGACGGAACCTGTAATGGGGGAAGTGTAATTGGGATGAAACGGGTTGGAAACGATGTAACCTTTGAAGATTATGAGTGGTACGATAATGTTGAAGACTGCCTACAAAAAGCGGAGGCTTTGCAAGAAAAGGGTAGGATTGAATACTTGAAAGGACTTAAAGGGACATCAAATATTACTTCCTGGGAATGGGTGCATGAACAATTTGATGATTACACGAAGCTTAGTCGACGGCTACAATGGGAATTGGAAAGAGAGTGGGAGGCGATTCAAGATGATGATAACAATAAGTCATTAATTGATGAACTAGATGACTATTTGATTAAGGATCCTTATTTTAAGTTTGTTGATGAAGACGAGGAAGAATTCACCAAAAAAAAGTGTCAACTACTTGGGATCCCTTATAATGAGCCACCCATGATTATTTCTGAAAAATTTAAAATCATCAAATATTCTTTGGGACCAGATGAAGAATATGTTGCGACGAAGACCAAGAGTTATAGAAGATTAAGCCGAACGGAAGAAAACGTCGCAAAGCTATACGGGAACATCTTTCGGATGAAGGAAGAAGGATGGACCGTGACAAGGACTAAATGATGAGCTGAACGTGAGTCTAACTTGAAGACTCTGGAATAAAGACAAGTGCTGACCGGGAGACAACCCGGAGAAATTTTTATTATTCTGTTTTTGTGTCGAGTCAGTCAGGCCGCAGAGGATACGGCGCATCTCAATCCTGAGATGCGACGCATCTCCTGCAAAGGTCATATCTTTATTTTTTTGCATTTTTTTTATTTTCGACTTTGAAACTTTTTATCAGTTTATTTTAATGCGGTGCATCCCTGGTTAAGGATGCGACGCATCTTCTATTCTGATCCGTACTTATTCCAGGCTCGATACGGCGTATCTTCTCCCATAAGATACGGCGCATCGACTGACCTGATGATTTTCATTTTTTATTTTTATGTTTTATTTTTATCTAACTACTAATGTATTATGCAAGTTTGAACCTTTCTTAACTTAGGTGTGTTTTAAAGCCTTGGTGGTATTATAGATTCCTGCATTTCCTGTGGATACATCTATTATGAAGCTTAAACGTTCTAATCCACAAGAAAGATGATTTTTGCTCTTATACAAATGGAGGATCATACCGAGCAAATCTCAGGGGAGTTTTTTTTGTTCTAATTCTTTTATTTTCCAGTTTTTAACCTTTTATACAAACAACGAGGACGTTGTTTAACTTAAGTGGGGGGATTGGAGAATTAGAACACTTAACACTTACTTGTCCTAAACTTTTCAAAATATGCTTAAAATGTGCTTAATATATCAAAATTTAAAATTTTTTAGCATGTTTTTGTTTAAAGTCTAAGTTGCATAGCTGCACACATGACGTTATTTTCAAAAATTGTGATTTTTCAAAATTCACAAATCTATGAGTGTGCCGGTGACTTGTAAACTTTAGAACTTGGCTTGTATACTATTCGAGACCACCATAATAAGTATTATTTATATAATTGGAATGACTTGTCTAAATTGGTAAAATTTCTAGGATTACACCCAAATAGCCTTATATGTTATGTGTTATTAGCTAACTACACTGGTTAGTTAACCCCCGTATAAACCCTTTTGTTACTCTCATTTTTAGAGTAAGATACCCCTAGAAAAACACTCAGAGCCATTCCTTTCGTTTCTTACACCTTTGTTAAAATATTTCGTTACACCCTTACACCTTAGCCTACCCTATAGATTAAAATCCGTGGTTGGTTAATTGCTTTAGGCAAAGTGTGTTTCCTTACATTACCTGTGTTCGCGTGCGTAATTCATTATCTATGGTTAGGTCGGGAAATTGCACAATGCAATTGGAGTGAAAGTAAATATTGTATATCTTTGAGTTTATTTTTCGTGTGTTTACTACTTTCACTATTACCGTTATTTCTGAAGTCATGAAAAGTATGGAAAAATTATCCAGAATTATCATTATAGTGATGTGGTGAAATTTTACACATCTTTGTTTATGTTTCAAGTTAAAAAAAAAAAAAAAAAAAAAAAAAAACGAGTTGGATGTTTGTTTTAACCAACGATGTAAAGTTATGTAAGTGGTCGATATCACCACTAATTGTTGTATATTATATCTATGGATTGAATGGGAGTTGGCAGTTATGGGAACGCCAACTAAGGTTTATTCTTTGATTAAGATCTTGTTGAGTATAATTCGTGTCTACCTAAAGCGTGTGTTTCAAGTGTTAAAGCGTGAGTTATTCTATGATATGAGTCTTATTCATGGGATGGTTGGGATAGTGATTAACCACACTTAGGATTTTAATTTATCTGTTTTGTTTATTTTTCATTTTACACCAATTTGTATCCCAAATATTATCCATACCCTATATTATTCTTGATCCAAACCTTTGATTTATTGAGATTAGGGATTTGAGCAATCTTAAGTATCGTAGTCGTGGATTCGACTATGTATTTATGATTTTGTCGCCCTTTTTAATATAATATTTTTGGTAAAGATTACTTGTTCCTATCTTTAGCCTATTCGAGTTAAGGATTTGAGCAATTGCAAGTATCGTGTTCGTGGATTCGATCATGTATTTGTGATTTTGTCGCCTTTTCTGGAATTTGAGATCGATAGAGATTAAGGAGAATAATTAGCCCTTTAAGCCTAAAAACCCTTTTTACCGCTTTAGACTTGTTATTCCTTGGCTTTAGTGGGGGAGATGTGTATACTTGCCAAGCTTATGATAGAATATTCGTCACGACTGGACAGTTAAACGATTAGATTTGCTTTTATCAAATTATTTTATTTTACTTCTAATTCGTTAAGTGTTTAGTTGTGTGATTATGACAAAAACGAATACATGCTTAAATGTAAAAATAAATCCTAATATCTTGTAGGATACATTTTCATAAGATTAATTCTAAGGTTTACTTGGGGACAAGTAAAGTTCAAGTGGGGGGATATTTGATGAACTCAAATAAGTACATTTTATTACTATCATTTATCCTAATTATTTGACTTGTTTTATTATATTATGTATGAGGATTAATACTTAATCGTTTACTTTTGTAATTCTCAGGTAAAAACAAGCATTTGGTGAAACTTGGCGATTTTGGACTTATTATGGAGCAAAACATGCAAGAAGTTAAGAATCTACTGAAATGTACATGATCAAGACAAATCTGCTCCAGATGCGCCGCATCTCACTTATTACATACGACGCATCACTATCCAGATTTCACCAGATACGATCCAAGATACAAGAGGACATGCGCCGCATCTGAGAATGGAGTTACGCCGCATCTTCTGGCGGTGTACGAATATTCCTGAATATTATAATCTTGGACCCCACGCGAAGTTAAGTCAATGCGCCGCATCTACTTACTAGATGCGCCGCATCTTACCCTCAGACAGAAACTATAAATACCCCAAGACCAGACGAATTCGAGGGGCATAATATTATATACGAAGTACAGAAACCTAGGGCGAATTCAGTCGAATAGGCAGCACAAGACACACCCGAACGAAGATACAAGAGCTGTAAGAAGGTGCTGCATGTGTTTAATTCATTAAGTAGTTTTGTTTTATTGTGTTAGTAAACTTTAATTCATAAAGATTTGTGGCTTGTGTAATGTGACAACGGAAAGATTGCACTCACTTAAAACTGCTTTCTCATTAATTAAAGTTTATATGTTGATGTCTTTGGTGACTTTTATTAGTGCATTGATAACCTCTGTGTCTAGCTGAGCGTTGATCGGGTCGCCATGCCTCTGCCCTCGCCTATTTATTAGATCGCCTATGCATTCTATCGTCTGTAGAAAAGTAGGAAGAAAGATAAATAGGATAGTCATAAGTAATCATTAAGGGTTTACTCGCCGATAAGATTAGAACCAACGAGAAAGGACTTAATCTCGGTGCGTTGCATCGAACTATACACTTCATATAAAACTAGCAATAAAACAAGTGACAAACTACTTATCTATCAGGACAGATCTTCTTATTGTCTCGAGTATTTATCTGTGTACGTGTGTGCTATTCGCTGATTCATGCCTATTGGTTTAGTTTATTATTTAATTGCAACCAAATCGTGCCAGTCTCTCAGGCTGAACCCCCTTGCGTTAGAATATGTTGTATAGCTAACTTAATATATTAAAATACTGATTAGAATAACTAGATAATACGTTCCACTCTTAGTGATCGACACTCTACTTACCATTATATTCATACTGACCGGGTACACTGCTCGTTAAGTGTGTGTGTTATTGATAAGTCGGCTAAATATAAATTTAAAACTTGAGTAGGCATTAATACTGCTAAACCGCAACGACAAAACGCACCGCATCAGCCTTCTTGACGCCGTCCCCTTTTAATCCTCCAAAATCCTCTCTGGCGCGTCAAGGGTTGACGGCGTCACACTGGGGCTTGACGCCGTCACAGGTACTTTTCCAGCAGATTTTTGAGACTTTGTCGTTTTCTTTACTTTTATGCTCCAAAAACGTCCAAAATGCTTCCTTTTCCAGATTTCTTCTCCAAAGTACCTAAAATGACAAAAGGAACGATTTAGGGCAATATTTGATCAAATAAATACGATTTAGGGCTTAAATGACCCCCTAAAAGCGGTACACTTTTCGCTTCATCAGCCTATCTCCAAAGCCCATGCTAACAGGGTCGAGGTGGCGGAACTGAGAATGCTAAGGTGGACTTGCGGTAAGACCTTGATGGACAAGATCCCGAACGGAGTTTTCAGAGCTAAGCTTGAGGTCGAGTCTATTATTTCGAAGATGAGAGAAGGAAGGCTCAGGTGGTTCGGTTATGTTAAGAGGAGGCCACAATCAGCACCCGTAAGAAGAGTCGAAGCGCTAGTGCTGGACGGAGTCAGAAGGAGGGGTAGACCCAAACTCAGATGGGAGGATAGACTTAAGCTCGACATGAAGGAGCTGCTCTTGTCCGAGGACATGACCTCAGATAGGAAGGCGTGGAGAGATAGAATTAGGATTTGCGGGTAGCTCAGGCTAGGTGTGTTGTGTTGCGTTGCCTTAGCTTTAGGCCCCGTGCGTTGCCCTGCTTTGCTTTGCTTTGCTTTGGCTGGTTGCTTTGCCTTAGCTTTAGGCCCCGTGCGTTGCTCTGCTTTGTTTGGTTGCTTTGTCTTAGCTCTAGGCCCAGTGCGTTGCTCTGCTTTGCTATGTCTTGCCTCCTTAGGTTTGCCTGTTTTTCTTGGTACTTTGCTCTGTGCTTTTGTGCTTTTGTTCCTTCTTTGTTTTTGTGGTTGCGTTGTTGTATTTGCTTGTTTTGCCTGCTCTTTTGCTTTCTTGTTGTCTGCTATGGTATCTCGGTTGCTCTCCTGCCCTTGCTCTCTCACGCGCACACATGCACTTGCCGGAGGTCTCTTTGGAAGCCGCCTCTCTACTCCCGGGTTTACCTTGGGGTAGGGGTAAGGTCTGTCTACAGTCTACCTCCCCCATACCCTGCCCCGGCGGGATTGGGTTTGTTGTTGTTGTTGTACTCTTTACTAGTTGCAGCATTTGACTGTAAAAAAGTCAAACCTGTGACAAATATCACAAGTTCTTTTATATTGTTATTTTGACATCATTATTTTCTAGTTATCGTACTACTTGAGTTGTTTGCTCGCATTAAAACTAAAAGCACAGACACTAGTATAAACATATGGATCAGTTTCTGTAGTTTGACTTTTGTAATTCAAATGGTCTTCTTTACTTCAGTTTTGGTGATGATTTTCTGAAAAGTAGTCTATTGACCTAAAAAAGTCAAATGTTTACCAATAAAACCTCTAAAGGACAGTACAATCCTGCGGAGAAGGGGCCCCATCAACTATCACAATCAGTACCTAGTGATACCACTGGAAAACACCCATTAGTGGTTGAAGGTGCTAAGGGGGACAAAGACTCAGAGGGAAAGAAACAACCCGCTGATATGGAACCCATCACCCCCTCAGGCGGATCCATTCACTCAGGAACTGCCCCCAAAAGCCAGGCTGGTATCACCCCAGTTATTATGGCTAGTCAGGCTGAGCAAACCCACTCAGTTATTATGACAACGGGGTCAGGACCTGGCCAAAACAAAGGCGAGTCTTCTTATGAAGAGGAGCCGGTTCAACTTTTAGGTATTGGATCCATGGCAGACATTCAAGCTGTTTTGGATTCTGATGATGAGCTCAAGGAAGAGAGCGAGGAGGAAATTTTTGAGGTAGGGGAAGACATGGAGACTGATGAACTGTAGGGTATTCACAATACATGAATCACTAGTATGAGGCTTGTATGGATCGAATGGAAGAGGTTTTAGAGAGAGAAATGGGAGCCTTTTAGAGAGAGAAAGAAACTTGTGTAATATTAGATTGAAAAGGTCCAACCCTTCCCTTGCAAGGGAAGGGGTATTTATACATACTACTTAATATGCCCCTAGTGGGCTGTGGAGAGAGCTGACAGAGGGTAAAGACCCGACCCACTCCACAATACTAATAATAATAACTATGCTACTACTAATATTACTGATAATCCTACGAGCTATGATGTGCTACTAAGTACTCGGGGTGACCGAGTCTTCAACTGAATATTTATATTCCTAACAATCTCCCCCTAAGGGAGGTCACCCCGGAAGTAATGTTCTGAATTCTAGCACTTCATCCTTGAATCTTGACTTCATAGCTCGTAGACCTTGATTCTTCAACGTCTAGAATCTTTGTGCCTTTAGCAGTGAACTTGCGATGACTGTTCATTGTTTTGGATGATCTTTGAGTGTTCTTTGAAGTTATCATCCAACATGCGTCTTCAAGTCATCTTGTGGCTTCGTCATCATGAGAAGTTGTGATCTTGGAGCCTTCTTTGAGATCATCAGCCACTGAAAATCTCTGAGCTCATCCATTGTAGTAATGCCTCCATGTGATTTGTTGTGACCGTTGGGCTCATATGCACACACTTTTCTGGATCATGATAGCTATTATCAGAGTTGCGGAAGCTGTGTTGAAGGTCTTTTAGCTATCATGATGTCTTTAATAATGAGTTAGAAGTGTGAGCATGGAGTGTGGATTGACATGTCTCATACAGGAATCAGGAACCACCATCACCATCTTTATATGTACCTGAAATAAAACAGTTAGCAATAAAGTTGGAGAACGAATATGGCTTTGTCATTCGTTCGGTGTGGTTGGATTAACCTTCGGATCCGTGAGGACCGACCTGTGATCAGGTAGAATTCCCTTTAAAGAGAATTCTCCTTGACAGGAATTTCCAGCTTGTTGTAAAAGACTCATTCAATGAACTAACATTGGACTCGTCTTACAAGCATGTTCTCATACCGGAACGTCTCAAAGCAAACAACACGGTTGAGTGAATCAGTGAATTGAATACCCACTGATTGATGAGAAATAGATTAGAAAAATCACTCGCGTGTTACTGGATAAACAATTTTTATGTAACACGACGAGGGTTTTACACATTAAATCACATTTCTGTCATAAATACTTTTGTTTGAAAATTTTCACAATCAATGCGCTCGAAATTCATTTGATGAGCACATTGAAGGGTTTTCCAAAAGCATCCGTCAATCCATTTCCTGGAACAAGTTTGATTCAAATGTGAATCGCCCCATTGTATCATTCCAGTTGTCACAGGTTTGATCCATGAAGGATCTCACATGTCACCCACCAAGAGCTCGTTTGATGTTGGCTCTAGAAGGATTTCCATCTTCATTGTGATTACTTTAAGTATCACTCGGATGTTCTGGCAATACCACAAGGATAATGCGTAGGACTCTTCATATATATTTTCTTGCTTTTCACGGTGTATGAAACAACAAGCATATTGGAAATGTGTCCTAATGAGATTAATTGATGATCTCTTGGCTCTAGACTCAATAGTGCATTTTGATTTAGTGATCGGAGGCTGGAGAGGACTGCCACCTTTTCAATATCATCTAACTCGGAGTGAGAGAGACGATAGCAATGTATTGATCTCCGTGACAAGTGAAACAAGAGTCCTTTGAGGGACCTTGAGTGGCTAGGGAGGGTTGTGCAGCGTATCACTGGGTCCATGATACTTTGTCTTCAATGTCAGCAATCAACTAAGTGATTCTGACAGCATATGTATTGACCCGGTTTCTGCCTAAGATGTAAGGAGGGCTTCTTTCTTTTCACCCTTTATCTTTACATTTCTTTTTCATTCTTCAACCCCTTCAGTGCTTACCGAGACTTCATAACTAGCACCTTGTTGGGTTTGTTCCAGTGCTAGCTCCATCTCAGTCGGCACTCTTCCCTTATTCACTTTTCTCCTTTTTAATCATTCCTAAGGACTTCTATTCTAATTAGAGGATTGTCCCTGGGAAGATCCCTCCGGTTCTGGCTGGATCATGGGAACAAATACCTAACCTCACCATCCTTATAACTCCAATGCATTAAAATAAGATTGGTCGGTCTTTGGTATTCTTCCACAGTTGCCATCATAAATCATTCGCTCCCCCTCAATATGTGCATCGATATACGAAAAGGTTTAGCACATATGGGAGAGCCTACACTTGAGTTCCAAAAGATCACATTTTTATCAGAATTTCATATTTAACTCACATTCTCTCCCCCGATCAAAAATTTCAAACCATTTGAGATTTGTGATCCCAATTGATTTAAATATGTTTAGAAAATTTGGGAGAAAATGTGGTCAGGTTTAATATATTCTGATTACGAAGCATACAATGCTCCCCCTCAAACCAAGAGAGAGTGTCACTGCTGATGTTGCACAATGTTTTAAAAAGGTGTCCAAATTTGAACAAATAAACTCCCCCTCAATTAATGACCCGTTTTCTATTTAAAGAGCTGTAGTCATTCAATTGAGTGATAAGTATTTGTGAAATTTAAGTCCAGTTACCACCTTGTGAAACACCAAAACTCTCTTGAAGAATCATAGAACTGAAAGAGTTCATGGTGCAAAGAAGACTTCTCTTCTTATACGTGAAATGATGCACTGAACCATACATCAAATCGGGGAAACATGGATATAAAGTAATCCATGCCCAGGTGAACATCACCCGGTTGGAGGAACAGCTGTCTTTTTGGCGACATGCTTTCCCCATTGTACAACGCGGGTTGCAGTATGAAGTAACTGCAAGCCATTTAGACATGTTTTAACAATCCATTTTAACTTCTGCTCGAGCTTCATTTAAAGACCCGTGCCATTATTGAATGACATTTCTAAGTCCGTAAATGTTATCGATAAACAGAAGACATGCCTAGGTGAAACTATTTTTGGTATTTTCTATTTTTCTGATTTTTATGGTTTTTCTTGGTTTTAATATTTTTCTATATACAATTTTCTGGTTCTATAATTTTCTATTTACAGTATGTTTTAAGATATGTACAAACTATATTATTCAGTTTAAGACGATGATGAAATGAATACCGAAATGAGGATACGTTCAGTATGTTGTAGAAATCTGTGGTCAATCATCTCTTAAACTTTCACCACCAAAGCTTTCGAGGCTCCTGAACAATTGACGGAACTTGAGCCTTCCCAATGTACAGCTTTGATAGCTTCCCCCCAAACCGACAATCTTCATACTGAGCAGATTCAAAGCTCTCTTTCAAGCTTACATAAGGTAAGCATACAGCGAAAACCGTAGCAAACCACATTAAGTATTGCTGCTCCCTTTTAAGAATAATCATCGTGATTCTCCGTTCGGGGATCCTCAAATAGATCAGCAACGAATCATCTCACATTTGAATAATTCTTCTCACATTTCTTCCCGCTGAATACTGAAGAGATGCCTACCAAAAGTATCCAGAGACCACTTTCCCCCAAGTAGTTGAAGAGATGCAGCCAGTCTCGATATATGAAGCCCAAAAACCCGAAGTACACACTCAATCCCATTAATGAGGTTGACAATGCATCATCAAGATCAATTAAGACCCGAAAATCCCCTTATCTCCTTTCAGGACATTGCAGATGAGAATTGTTACACCAAATTCAGCTAAGTCCCGAGTGTAAGCAATTTATCCCGTATGTAGTCGACATGATAACACCAAGACAGTACCATAATAGCTATTGAGTACCGGATGTACACATTTCCTTCAGTAGGATACCGACTAACCATAGGAACCATCATACAATTGTGTACCTCTTTTATCATCAGAAACTGACATTCTCTTCCCACACTTAGTTGGAATGACACACCAGAAAGAATGAGTTAGAACACTGATTTTCTCTGCGGTTATGACATTTGTCTTCCCGGAATAATCTTCAATTGAGAAGAAGTATAAAGCCCATCATGTGAACTCATTGTGCATTCAGATGTATGTCTCCTTCCCCCTTGCTGGTTTTGATACCTCAGAATCAGCAACACATTTTACGAACATATTCTTGAAATCTTGTGAGAAGAACAACTTAGGCTCAAGTAGATCAAGTGAGAATTAACCGCTGCCGAAACCGTCTCTGACTATCTTTATCAACCCTCAAGTAGGCCTTATGATGAGATAACTGATGGAGCAAACCCGATATACCAAACTTGAACCTGAAGATAGAATTCCCCATTCTTGTGACTTACGCTTGCACCAATGTTGGAAGAACAGTGTAGAGAATTAGTGCTCCAAGCAAATCTCTAAGTACTCAATACCCAACCAAGGTATGAGACATTAACACCTCTTACGATTATCCACAACGTCAACGGCGTGTGACACTGAGTACTACATCGTAACTCCTTTAAGTGATAGTTACCCCGACTGCTGGTAACTAGATAACCTAAGTCTCCAACTTAAATCTTAAGCACGAGCAAGTTATCATTGAAGATCATGCATCCAACCAACCCCGACTTCAAGATAGTGTAAGATCACGCCTTTGAGAAAGTCAACTTCAAACTCGAATAAGTGATACCTGATCAACTCCATGGTCACAATTAGATGCCCAGCTCAAGTGAGTAAACCAACAACCAAATGTACAACGAATCACTTGTTCACACTTCTCCCCCTCAAAGATTGCATACGAGGATGCCATCTTTGATTGAACAAGTGCATATGAGGTTGATCCATTGTTCACACTTCTCCCCCTTAAAGATTGCATACGAGGATGCCATCTTTGATTGAACAAGTGCATATAAGGTTGATCCACTGTTCACACTTCTCCCCCTCAAAGATAGCATACGAGGATGCCATTTTTGATTGAGTGACTAAACGTCCAATCGAATGGAAGTAGATCCACTTGATATCTGAATGAGCATGGAGCAAGTATGAAGCCTTTTGATGAGAGTAGTCAGAAACAAGAGTATTCGTCTGACCATTACTCAAATCTCAATCATCATGCAGTTTATTCACCCTTCTCCCCCTCAAAAATTGCATGTGACGACCAATTGCCATTTTTGATAGACCGGGTGAATAAGAATATACTTCAATATACGTTTATCCCCTTGATGACTGAATGAGCATTTGAAGAACATGAAGCTTGATGAGAATGGTCATAAATAAGAAGATTCCTCTTCTTCCGAAGATAAAGCGCACTCAAGCGTACGCCTTTCTTTTCTTTGATGAACGGGGCCTGAAGAGATGTCAGCAGACGCCATTATGAAAACATTGAGACCCGAGGCTTGAACTGCATTGTTCAAACGTTATAGTCATTGAAGAACGAGGCCTGAACTGATTTGAACAGACGTCATTGCCAATTCCCCTCATATGTTGTGAGCAGCCTGAGTCCAAATGTCAAAGGACACTCCGTACGACCTGCATTTGAAAACAGACAAAAATGGAGAGTTTGGAGTGCCGGATCCCCAGTTTAAGTTGGGGTCCAGTTGGTTAGTGGAAACAGAAGCATCATTCGCCCGAGTCTTAGTAGGAGTTGGAATGCTAGTGGAAGTAGACCTAATTAAAGGGCACTGTTCTCCTACAGGAAATTTCCTTCCAGTTGGCTTCCATTGACGTACAGGCATTACTTTAGATTTAGTTATCCTAGTTAAAGGGCACTGTTCTCCTAAAGTGAATTTCCTTCCAGTGGGCTTCCATTGGTAACCAACTTTAGCAAACCTATTTCCTGTTGCTTTCCAAGTTTGCTTAATTTCTCTAGCTCTCCAAACTTTCTTAACTGGGGGTTTGTTGGACAACTTCAGAAATTTCTCAACACATTTATCATGATTACGCGAAATTAAGCATTCATTACATGTCTTGCAAAGTGAATTAGGGTTTGAATTATGATTCTTTTTGCTCAATTCTGACTTTTTGTTCCTCATGTGGTCTTCTACTTTCTTTATAGGAACACTTTTAGCTGGTGAAGTCCTAGAATTCTTAAAGTTTATCCTAGGTTTTGACTTGCTAGCTTTAGTGTCACTATTAACTCCTGTAGAGGAACTGATGGGAATCACAGTCTTTTTCACTTCTGGTTGCTGAACATGTTTTGATGTGCTGGGATCTGAAGTTTCCAAAGGTACCTCAAAGGTTACATGCTTGTTCTTGGTAGTGGATGATGATGCACCTAATCTATCTCTTTGGTTGCTAGACTTGGGACCCGTGCCAATGGCATATTCTAACTGTTCCTGGATCCTTTTTGTGAGGACGCAGGCATAACCTATTGCCTTATCGAGTGGTTTTCCTATTCTGTCCTCTTCCACAACCTCACGAAGAGTGTCAAGTCCATCCCTAAGGTGACAGAGGTACATTTGATGGACAGGTCTGTTGTGTCTCATGGGAAATGGAATAGGCCCAACATCAACATCATACTTTTTACTAGCAGCAGCTTTTGGTGCATCACAATTACAAGTGGTGCATGGCATTTTACCTTTCACCCGAGCCTTCAGATTCTCAATTTCATTTGTCAAAGAGGTTATTTGATCATTGTGATTGCTTCTTGTAACTTTAATAGAATCATATAACTCTTTGAAATGTTGTTTAACCTTTGAATTTTCTTCTCGATAACACTCATTTTCATAATGTAACTTATTTATGGTGTTTTGATATTGAAAATTCTGAGAATCTGAAGACGAAGGTTTATTGGTGCCATATACCTCACACTTGTTGGATTTCAATTGGGCAATTTGGGCCCTCAGCAGTCGAATCGTGTTCGTGTGAGCTTGAATTGTCTCATCTCGTTTGCTTAATTCAAAATAAGTATCAAATTCAGGAGCATCCAAGGATGTCTTGTCATTTGATATTTTATGTTTTTCATTTAAATGTTGATATTTCAATTGCAAATTAAGATATTCAACTTCCAATTTTGAAAAACGTTTAACCATATTATCATGGTCATCATTTTGAATTTTTTCAAGCAATTTTAAATTCTCCCCCTCAAGCTCAACAACACGATTCTGGGTGACATTTAACGCAATAGCATACTCATTAAATTGACACGCAGACAATGAAGAATCAGTGACAGTGTAAAATACATCTTGTGCAATACATTTAGCAATCAAGTTGTCGTTAGTAATGAGTATGTTTTTTCTTTCAATCTCTCGACTCTTAAGTTCTATTGCATATTCATTCACCTCACTTTCCATATCTTTAAACACTACTTCCATTTCTTTAATTTCGGCTTTAAGGGCAGTTTGCAACCCTTCAAAGTGTTCTTTAAGTAGTTTAAAGAATGGCATGACCTCAGTTAAGTAACACCTTTTTGCATGTTCAAAACACCTTTCCCCCTCAGTAATGCCAGTGGGTGTGATTCTCTTCTTACATGTTTTATCGAAATCAGCAAACAGTTGCCAAAGCACATATAAGCTAATAAAGGTTTTGCATTCAGTGGGAAGAGACAAAGGCACCAAATTCCTAGGTGTATTGGGAGGATACACCGTTATGGACGCAACTTTTCTAATGAGGGGGGTGTTGGCCTTAAGTTTTTCTTCCTTAAGTTTTTCATTATCTTGTTTCCAAAATATTTGTTCAGGTGTTAACTTCTTTTGAGGAGCAAACACAGTCAAACGATTCTCCTCATAATAATCATGGGGTTTGATTATTATTCGTCTGGCTATGCACTCGGGATCCCTCATTTTCTCATTCATTCTTTCTTTTGTTCTCTCACTCATCTCCTCCTCCTCTTTAGTGTAGAGAAGCTCAGGCGGGTCATGATTAGGCATAAACATCACATTGGAATCATTTAATGCAGGTTGGGCTATCTTAGCAATCTCATGAATAGCTAATTTAGATCTACCTACATTGTTTTCACTATGCTTGTCACTTAACTTTCTGTGCTTATACATCATTTGAGCAGTCTGTCTGGTTTGGTCTTGTGTGTACAACTTATCTTCAAGCTTATTTTTTAACGTCTTGAGTCTAGAGAAATCATTTAAAAGTGTTGATTCTTTTTGTTTGAATTCTAGCTTAAGTGTATTAACACACTTTTGTGCTTCCTGTTTCTGTTTGACAGACTGTTCTAGCTGACTTTTCAAAGAACTCAACTCTAATTTTAATGTTTCTTCTCTTACTCTAGACTCTTTAATAAGTGTACTCATTTGACCTTCTAATTTCTGCTCTCGTTCATTAAGCTCAAACTTAGCACGCTGTTCATACATAGCCACTTGTTCTTTATAGATGTTAAGTCTAGTGATCAAGTTATCATCAGGGACAGGCAATTTGTACTTATGCAGCACATAATCATCATTTAGAACAGAAGATGCACAACTAGGTACAACAGACGCTTCGTTGTGATTCACATATTGTTCATATGGGATAACATCGCTATTTCCCATATTAGCAATATCTGACTCAACAACGTTTGTCTGTTGTACTTTGACGGGAATCTTTTGTTCATGCAACACATTATCATTATTAATGACAGAAGATACCCCATTAGGTTCAGCTGACGCTTCGTTGTGTTTCTCATGTTGCACGTTGTTCCTAGCAGTATCTGACTCAACAACGTTTGTCTGTGGCTGATGAAGCTTGTTTTCTTGAGAATTCGGGCACACAAAGTCTCTATTGGCACCAACATAGTCAAACACGTTTATCTGTCGAACATCTTTGGGAATCTTTTGTTTGTCAATCATGTTGTACAATTTGAGTATCTCTGATATAGCAGAATCTGAAGTATTTGACATGATATTAACGTGCACGGGATTTTACAATTCTATGATTTAAACCGAGAAATAGATTCTTTCGCAGGGTTTTACAAAATCAAGAATAAACCGTGGAATGATGCTTGATATGTGTTATGATGACTGTTGGATTGATGCACTATTGTTAAGTAGTGATTTGGTTTGGTTGATGCGAGTTGTTACGGTGGAATTTTGGTCTGGAAACTTAAAACCTCAATAACTTCATTTTGGAGCGTTTTCAGGCCTCGAAACTTGGGTTGAATGAATAAATTTATTCAACGTGTCCTTCTCCTCGGTCTCACGGTCGTTTTGACAGGTGTTTCGCTGAAAACGGAGTTACGGTTCAAAAGTTATGGCCGTTTGAAGTTTTGACGTAAAAAGTCAACTTTGGATACAAACCGCCTAGACAAACCGAGTAGACACAAACCGAGTATACTCCTCAGAGACAAACCGAGTCTACACAAACCGAGTACACGCTGGAGGGACAAACCGAGTAGGCACAAACCGAGTAAACTCCTCAGAGACAAACCGAGTCTACACAAACCGAGTAGACTTTTCAGAGACAAACCGAGTCTACACAAACCGAGTACACGCAGCTGGGACAAACCGAGTAAATTTCTCTGAGACAAACCGAGTCTACACAAACCGAGTATACGTAGCTGGGACAAACCGAGTACGCGCAGCAGGGACAAACCGAGTACGCGCAGCAGGGACAAACCGAGTAGACACAAACTCCCAAGCACGTCGCTTTCACTACCTTTTGTCTTTTTGCCTAAACGAGTAATAGGACAAACCGAATCCAAGAATTGACACAAACCGAGTCCAAAATTCGTCCCAAATAGACAAACCGCTGCCAAGAACAATGCAACAAATACCCTCGAATTTCCCCAAAATCACCACACCGTTCTTAGATCTGTGAATCCAAACACTAAATACCACTCTAATACTATTCTTAAGCTAGAAAGTACAAAGAAAACCAACTTCTAATCACTAAACAAAGTACAAAGATGAAATCTATGCTACTTAATCAAACCGAAAGAAAAACTTAAACAAACTACAAACCTAACCAAGAAAAAGCCTAAAGAACTACACAAATACAAGATAAAACAACCTCTAATCACTAAACAAAGTACAAAGTGAAATTTAAGCTACTAAACAAACCGAACCAAAGAAAATTAGAAAACTACAAATCGACCCAAGTATAAACACCTCACAAACTACACAAATTCGTGAATACCAACTCTCATGGACCTAACCATGGCTCTTGATACCAATTGTAGGGTATTCACAATACATGAATCACTAGTATGAGGCTTGTATGGATCGAATGGAAGAGGTTTTAGAGAGAGAAATGGGAGCCTTTTAGAGAGAGAAAGAAACTTGTGTAATATTAGATTGAAAAGGTCCAACCCTTCCCTTGCAAGGGAAGGGGTATTTATACATACTACTTAATATGCCCCTAGTGGGCTGTGGAGAGAGCTGACAGAGGGTAAAGACCCGACCCACTCCACAATACTAATAATAATAACTATGCTACTACTAATATTACTGATAATCCTACGAGCTATGATGTGCTACTAAGTACTCGGGGTGACCGAGTCTTCAACTGAATATTTATATTCCTAACATGAACAACCCACTGAAACACCCACTGAACAACCTACTGAACAACCTCATCAGTCTCCCTCACACCAAAGTGGAGAGTCCGAATCTCAGGCTTCTTCAGATTCTGAAACATCCTGCTTTGAATACCTCAGGAAGTATGATGATTCCCTCCCTCTTACTGAAAGGAAGTTGGTCAAATTCCTCAATAAGACCAACAATGCTCTCTTCCAAGGTGTCACTGATGAAATGTTTGATCATCACACAGAAGCTGCTGTTCACTATGTCGATTTGAAGACATCAGTTGAAAGTTATCATGAAGATGTGAACGAGCAGCAATCTGACACCAATAACTCCCTGACAGCTATTGATCTTCATCTCAGAAAGTTCAATGCTACTCTTGAAGGCATTACCAAAAGCCTTGGGACTATTCAAACAGCTGTCAAGGATGACCCGGAATTAATGTTGGTCCACGAATTGTATGTGGATCTCTAGTAGTCTTGAATACCTAGTAGATGGTTGGGATAAATCCAAACCAATCTAAGTGAGAAACCCTAGACGATTGTTAATGTTAATGCGGAATCTTAACAAGAACAATGAAGAACACACAGAGATAACACTAACTTCATATATTACTTTTAATCACAATAGTGAAACTCGTACAACTCACACACGAAACTAACAATCTTAGGGATCCTTTTATAACACAAGGAAACCCTAATGCTAACCGACTAAGAAGATATTCACAAATCTTCTATAAAGATACTTACACGTTTTGTATCTTTTTCTAACTTATCTCTAACAGACTTTCCTAACTTCACGACCAGACTTAACATTATAAGTCAACCAGACTTAAACAGACTACCAGACTTAACTTTGCATTACCAGACCTAATTACAAAGACAGACCTAACTCTGATATATTACCAGACCTAAGTTGTCTTCTCTTGAATCGTATCATAATTCCCAACAATCCTCCCCTAACTTGATCTTCATGCTCCATGAACTTCAAGTTCTTCTGATTAAGCTTTCTGAGGATTGAATCTTGAACACTTTGAATTGTATTTAGGTCTTGTACCTTTCTAGCAGCTTGAATCTTGATAAGCTCTTCTGATATGGTCTTTGCAGCAATATTGACTATATGTACATCAAATTCATTTAAGTTCCAGACTATTCTCATCACTTCCAAATGTGTTACCATCTGTGAGAGGTGAATCATTGAAAATGTAATGGATTTGAAATCTCTTTACCAATAGCCATTACCACTAGAGTAGCCAATGTTTTGGTGTGTAAGACCATGGTACATTAATAACCATATGATTTTTAGCAAATCATCAGCTTATCAACAGATTTGTTAAGTCTTTACCAAAAGCCTTTTGCTTCTGGACTAGCCAATTCTTTGATGGAAAAGCACCTCATCATGGTGAATTGATTACCATTTATGGTTTTCCACAGCCTTTACCACAAGCCATAACCTTGTGGGCTAGCCAACTCTTTACTTATCTTAGATATGGTGAGTTGAATACCATACAATTTTTGGCAAATTGTCAGCCATAAACGGATTTGAGCAATCTTTACCTGTTAGCCGTTTGCTCAGGATTAGCCAGTCCTTGTGTTGATGAGACAAGGTGGACTGATAACCTTTTGTTGTGTTAGTGCAAAGCACCTCCACCAAGTGAGAAGTTCCAATAGTCTCACTTAACAACTTGTGAAAATTCTTTCAAACATCCTCAAGCTACATCCCTTAATGACTGCAATTTTATTAAGTCCAATATCTGCTCATATACATCATCCTTCTTCACAGCAGATAACCTTTTGTTTAACATATCTTTGCAAACACTTGATGACAGAGGATATTCCACTTCTGCAAGCATATAAATATCACCATCTTTAACAGATAAACAATGTACCTTGCAGTTATAGAAGTAGGTCCAGCTGGTGATCTTCTGCTGTTCAGGGAGTTTCCACACTATATTTGACTCAGTTGGTGGCTCAAACATTACTTTAAAGTTTCCCCAAAAGACTCTTGTAACATCATCTTCAGGTGGATTATCTCCAAATTTGATGTTCACCACCTTGTATAGTTCCTTTAAATCCTCCCTGCTTATATCATGTAAAATAGCAGCAAAATTCATATACATAATATTAGAATAATCTTCCCTAATAATCATATATGAAGCTCTTTCTCTCGTCATAACAATTTTATAGTTAACAATCTTAGCAGGTTTCTTGGAACTTTCAATTGTTCCCATAGTGGCTCCTTCAGATGAAGGTTCTTCCTCAGATTCCTCTTCAACAACCACTTTCTTGGATTTACTTTTTCTTTCCAAACCTTTTCTTCTTTGAAACACAATAGGCTTTACTACTTCAGCTTGCACTTCTTCTGATGACTTCTCAACTTCAGGTTGTATATCAATCATTTTATCAGGTTCAATGACAAGTTTAGTCTCTTTAGCCTTTCTACCCTGAAAACAATATTTCTGCACATCATCATAATCAACAGCTTTATAACCTTGATCTCTCTCAAATGCTTTGAGATATGCAATATGAATCTCCTCATATGACTTCCCTTTCATCTGTTCCAAAGATAGATGCATTTGATTCTTTAGATACATCTTCATATCATGTTTCCTTTCTGCAATAGTCATCTTCTTGGGAATCTTTGATTTTTCTTAAGCTTGAACTTTTCTAAGAATCCACCCAATGTATCATCATTGTCTCTTGCATTTATGAAGTCAGCTAATTGTTTGGCTCGTTCATCAGCAGTTAAACCTTCAACAATTAGAAGCTCCTCATACTTTGCTCTCACTTCATCATCAACATTGAGCAGCTTTGTAAATTCATCAGATTCTTCAGCCAATTGTCTTGCATAAACTGCATCTAGCTTCTTTTGTCTCTCTTCATCAACAATGTCTTGTGCCTTAATCCTCTCAATTTCAGCCTCAGATGCTAGTTCTTCGCTTGTTTTGCTCTCAGACTTCTTTGGCTTTGAAGTTTCATCCATAACCTGCTTTCCTTCTCTTTATGCAGATTGTTGCTCTTCATTACCAGAACTTAGTTCATTACCAGACTCTAAAGAACCAGACTTTCCTTCACCAATATTAATTTCATTATCAGACCTTTCATCAGACATTGTCCCAAACTTTTCAATCTCTTCCTCAGCAGACAAAATTAACCTTCTTCTCTTCCTATCCTGTTTAATCTTGCCCATGGATTGAGCCAAAGTTTCTGCTACTTCCAGTGTCTCTGGACTGATGGTGGTGACAGGTTCTTGAACTGGAGGTTCTTGATTTGGTGTTTGAAGAATGTTTTCCTGTTCTTGCTCCAAATTCCTCCCCTGTTTGGAAGAATTTTCAGCTTCTCCCTCCTCATCATCAAAAGAAACACCCTTTTTCTTCATTGCCACTCCCATTTTCTTTATTTTTTGCACCAAAGTCACATAAGCTTTTCTGAGTACCTCATTAGACTTTTCCAAAGTGGCTATCTTCTTTTGCAGTTGAGGAACTATGATGAGAAGATTTTCCACAGTTATGGGTGCATGTTCCTCCTCCCTTGCAGGACTTGGAACATTTGGTTGTGAAGGTGAAGATTGTTGGATAGGTGTAGGTAATCTTTCAGCAGATGGTGAGGGACCTGGTTGAGATGATGGAGTTGGGGTAGATGTAGGTGTAGCAGACCTAGATGATGCTTGGGCTTGTTCTTCATCAGGTACCACTTGTGCAGCTCCAGATGTACCTGCATTGTTAGTACCAAGCATAGCAGCAAGCAAAGGTCTATGTGTCCCTTGAAAACCCCTTTTTATATTTGCAAAAAGTTTTGGAGTAAAGGCCACACAGATGTAAGGCACTTTATCCTTAGTTTCATAATTCAAGACCATTTGCAAAAATCGTGGATACATTAAAAATTTTGGGTCCTTAGCATTTTTCACCATTCCTTCAAAAATTAGTTTTGAAAAATTAAATTTCCTTCCAAGTGATAAACAGACCAATGCAGAAGCAATTCTGCTTCCAAATTGATCCCATCCACCACTCTTGGGACTTAGGCTTTGAAGTAAATGATGTACTAAAAACCTCCACTGTGGTGTAAAATGACTTTTCCAAAAGGTAAAACTTCCATCAGTGGGGTATCCAATGTTATTTAATCCCTCCAAAATATCATCACCAGGAAAATCAAAGTCCCCTGAAGCATCATCCAATTGAAGACTTCCTCTAATGGAGGCTTCAGTAATGGTAAAACCTCATTTTTATCAATAATTGCCCTTAAACATGGTGTCCCATCATCAAGAGTCTCAGAGGTAACCGACCTCCAGAACTGCTTAACAAGGGACTGATAAATAGTAGGATTATGAATTAATGAATAACAAATGTAAGAACCTTTTAGGAAATCCACAATCTCCTCAAAACCTGCACTTTGATCTGGTTTCTTCAAGAAACCGACTTGATTATGCTTGTCAACAAACTTGAGGTTAGCCATTGATGAGTTAATGTTTTAGGTCTGGTTGATTGGAAGGGTAGGGTTTGAAAATATTTGCGTATAAACAGAGTCGTGAGTTCAAAATAAAGATGATTTAAATTAGGAAGCAAATAAAGAATAAAAGGAGATAAAATATATCAAATTTTAGTCTTATATACTTCATAAATATCTCTTTTTACCGAAAATAGTGCAACGGTAATATTTTAGATAAATCTTTATTACTCTGACCAGATCTAACGGTCATAAATTTAACACTACCCGACTTAAATTAGTCAACCAGGCCGAATCATAAACTTACCAGACCTAACCAAAAGAGTGGACTTTCACTCTGATTTTAGCGAATGCAAGGCTTTACATCATCATCATTCCAATCTGTTCTGCAAAAATTAGTTCGACAACAAGAAAGGGAGACAGAAACCAATATTTGCAAGACACACAAGCTACCAGATTTAACACTTAAGTTTACCCGATTTAAAAACTTGTAAAACTTGTACATTTGCCTCCCCTTAAATGTACATTACCTCCCCTTAAGTGTAAACCCTTTTTTTTTTTTTTTTTTTTTTTTTTTTTTTTTTTTTTTTTTTTTTTTTAACACTAAGATACTTAACCAAAATAAGAACTGTGGTCAACTTTCCAAAAGTACAATTAATAACTCTTTGCCTGCAAGTATTAACCCATACACCAACCGAGCATTAAATGGTATTAAACCTTGATTTTCCCTATAAAACCACCCATTGTTTTATCACAAAACCATCACAAACCACAAGAAAAACCTTTGTTCCTGACTTCATGAACAAAGGGAAACAGAAAATGTAGGTGGTGGTGTTTGGCTGGTTTATGTTAAAGCTTTTGTCTTATGATGCATTGTAAATTGCATCCTTGAATGCAATCACTTGTTTATAAATAAAAAGCTCCATGGTTCTGTTGTTTTAATTTTCCACATATGAATCACTTGCAATAGAGAAGAGTTAACAACTGCAAAACAAAGTTAAGCACAATATACCAAAAACAAACATACTATGGAAAGTAGAAAACCATTAACTATTGAAAATAAGAATAACCATTTAGAACAGCAAGACTGAAAACAAACAAGTATACAAACTATACAAAGTTAAGAAAGAGAAATCAGTTTTTCTTAACAACCCAGGCCTGAGTGGGCTTGAGTCCTCTCTGTGGAGCAACATACTTGAAGGTTTTGTATGAAATTGCTCCAGTGAAACTATGTTTGGACTTATAGGTATATTCATTTTTAAATGGATTCCAAGCCCAGCAATCTGAGAGGTTATCAGCAGAACCCCCATCTGAATGTGTTAGATTTGCAAATGGTCTTCTCACAGGTGAATGAGGTTTATAAAAATTATTTCTTTGAAAATTTGTATTCACCTGTGACTTTTGAAATGGTTGTTTGGGTCTCACATAGCCAGTGTTCACATTTGATCTCACAGAATTAACATAACCAGTATTCACATTAGGCCTCATAAAATTACCATTTTGCCTATTCACATTAAAGTTCCTGTAACCAGACCTAAAATTTTGTCTACCAGAATTAACATAAGAGTTAGGTCTGGTAGAGTTATTGAGTTGGACAGGTCTGGAAACAAACTGGTTGGCATGATTAATTCTACTAGCATTATTCCAAACTGGTTTATTTGAACCATGACCCATATTAACATTCATTCTCTTTTGCTCAGCCTCTCTCTTCATTCTCTTTTCATGGAAGTCACAATCTCTTATTAAATGACTCAAACTTCCACACACAAAACATCTTTTAGGAGCATAAGTGTAACTACTCCTACTTTCTCTGTGAACACTATTGCTTCTAGGTGACTCATTCATTTTGACAGATTCCCTAGGAGTTTTTATGTGTTTGACACAACTAGGTTTGACTGTCTCAGGCTTTGGTTTAGTCACTACAGGTTCAGTTACAACAGGTTCACACTTCTTAACAACCTTAGGTTCAGGATTCTCTTTTACCTCACTTTTTGACTCAGACTTAGAGTGATCAGAGGAACCATCAATAGATCCTTCAGAGTCATTGGATTGACAAGAAGAATACTTACTGGTTTTTTCCTCTAAGGTGGTTGATTCAGGCACTTGAGGACCTTTCTTTCCATACAAAAAAATTGAATCATCTAACTCTTCTTTTTCAAGAGGAGTATAGTCATCACTTAATGGTGGTGGTACTCCCTTAAAGTCACCAGTCTTAACAAACCTATTATATAAAGGCTTATCAGCATAGTCCTCTTCTTTATTCTTAAATATAGCCTTATTCTCATCTTCCTCATATCCTAGGCCACATTTTTTATTTGACTTAATTTGAGAATCCCAACATTTGAACAGGTTATTATTTGAATTGTTCCACTGATCTACCCTTTTTCTCAACTCATCCCTCTCCTTCTGAATTCTAAGGCCCAATTTTCTATACCTTTTAAGCTTTTCATCTTGTTCATATATTTTATTAGCTTGAAAGTATAGTTTTTCATTTAAAGCAGCATGTTGGTTTTGAAGGGTGACCTTTTGTGCCTCTAATGTTTTTACAGCATTTTTATGTGCTAAAAGATTTACTTCAAGGTCACCTATTTGTTCTAACTGCTCATCACACAAAGCCTTAACATGATTATATGAATCAGTGCATAATTTAGAGCATAATGATACCTCATTACCAATGGCC
The DNA here is from genome assembly GCA_021014915.2 of Artemisia tridentata subsp. tridentata. NCBI lineage: Eukaryota > Viridiplantae > Streptophyta > Magnoliopsida > Asterales > Asteraceae > Artemisia > Artemisia tridentata. The sequence continues at coordinate 69,388,636 of CP139502.1, read as the reverse complement.
ATGAGAGCATGATCAGACTCCTCATTCACTCTTGGATGCTCACCCCAGTTGACTCCTCCAGCTTCCATTGTCAGCAAGCTCATCTGATTCTTTTCCATCTTCCCATCTTCATCTCTTTTCCCATCAGCAGGCTTCTTCTCTGGACAATCTCTTGAAAAATGTCAATGCTTGTGACAATTGTAGCATTCAACTGTCCTTTTTGTGTATCCCACTGGTGATTTGTTGTTGAAGTTGATGGTCCTCCCATATTGCTTCTGAAATCGTTTGACCCTTAAAGCAACCATGGCAATGTGCCATTTTATGTCCATCTCTTCAACTTCAGCATCATTAATCTGTTCTAAGTCTTCACTAATAAAGCTTTCATCTTCCGTTTGGTTGGCAAAGAAAGAATGTATCACCTCATCAGTAAAACTTGAAGCAGACCTTTCACTTGAAGGAGTTTCGTAGATACCAGACCTAACACTACCAGGTTTAACCTTGTAAGTACTGCTTTTGTTTTGTGACACAAAAGCAACATTTGATGAACTGGTTGAAGCTTGAGTGTTGTTACTGATGTCCCTTTCAAACATCCTGAGATTATTGTATAGGTCATCAGGTGTCATTGAATCTACTTCCTCCTTTATCCTCATCGCCACAGATACATTGCCCCATTCTGATGGTAAAGATCTAAGGAACTTGTGGTTTGCATCCTCATTTGAAACTGCTGCACCATGAACTTCCAGTTGTGTTAACAGATGTTGAAATCTGTGATAGCCCTTCTCCAATCCTTCAGTCTTTGAAACACTGAATGTCTCAAATTGCTGTTTAAGAACAGCCTTTTGCATCTTCTTGGAGTTTGCATTGCCTCCAAATCGTTTCTTGATAGCCTCCCACATCTCCTTAGCATCAAGGATGCCATGAAACCTTTGTAGATGCTCCTTAGGAATAGCCATAAGAAGCAAGGTTCTGGCCTTCTTTTCCTTCTCCACAGCCCTAATCTCCTCAGCAGATACTGGTGGCATTATTCTTATCTGCCCATCATTCCCTTGTGAAATTCTTTTCTTAGAATTTCCATTTTGAATAACCTTCCATACATCACTATCAATGTACTCCAGATAATGTTCCATCTCCATGGCCCATATATCATATTCTTCTCTTTTCAGTAATGGAAGTTTTATGTTTGAGATTGTGGTTGTGGAAGGGATGGGTTGTTGTTGTGTTTGGGAGTTACTGGTTTCAGTTTTTCCTTCATCTTCATGGTTTGATCTCTCATCCTCACTGTTATGGATTGAAAAAGTTTCAGTGTTAACAGGCTTATCGAATTCAGACATTGTGTAGGGTGATTTGAGTGAGAATTAGGTTTTTGAGATTAAGTGTTCTTCGAATTCAGAGTCTCTCGCCTTGCTCTGATACCACTTGTTGGTCCACGAATTGTATGTGGATCTCTAAGTAGTCTTGAATACCTAGTAGATGGTTGGGATAAATCCAAACCAATCTAAGTGAGAAACCCTAGACGATTGTTAATGTTAATGCGGAATCTTAACAAGAACAATGAAGAACACACAGAGATAACACTAACTTCGTATATTACTTTTAATCACAATAGTGAAACTCGTACAACTCACACACGAAACTAACAATCTTAGGGATCCTTTTATAACACAAGGAAACCCTAATGCTAACCGACTAAGAAGATATTCACAAATCTTCTATAAAGATACTTACACGTTTTGTATCTTTTCCTAACTTATCTCTAACAGACTTTCCTAACTTCACGACCAGACTTAACATTATAAGTCAACCAGACTTAAACAGACTACCAGACTTAACTTTGCATTACCAGACCTAATTACAAAGACAGACCTAACTCTGATATATTACCCGACCTAAGTTGTCTTCTCTTGAATCGTATCATAATTCCCAACAATTAACCAACAAGATCCTTCAGGCTGCTGAGACATACCAAAAACAGTCAGCCCAATTCAGTGAACTTCTCAGCTTACTGAAGGAATCTAATATTCAGGGTCTTAGCTCTTCAGTGGACTCGATCAAGACTTCTTTGGATCTTCAGGAAAGGCACCTGGCTACCTGGGCCAAATCTTCAACCTCCTTGGCCTGGACTCTTGGGTCAAGGATGTCAGGCATCGAAGCTTCTCAGGTATCACTTGAAGCAAAGGTTTCCACCATTCAGCAGGACACTTCAGACATCAAATCTATGATGACTGAAATTTATCAAGCCTTCAAAGGTCCTGCTGCTCCAGTGACTAATTCAACTCTTGCTCTCACTATGGGCCAATCAACAGTTGAGGGGGAGGAACATGTCACTGAAGAACAAACTGAGCAACCTCCTTCTCACACTGAAGGGGAGATTCCTAAATCTTCATCCCACCAAGACAAAGGCAAAGGCGTCCTCACTGAGCCTGAGCCTGAACCAAAATCAACCTTGGTGGCTTCTTCTCAAATTGTAAGGCAAGATCCTGATGAGCCAGTCAGGATCCCGTACGAGATCAATAGAGTTCTTCACAATTTTACTGCTAATGAACTATCTGCCTTTCTTGAGAAGGAAGCTCTATTAAAGAAAAGAGCTGAGGAAGAAAAGGTAAGCAAGTCTGCTCTTATCAAAGTTGTTCATGAGGAGGCAAAGAAGATTGGCCTGCCTCCAAAGGTTGTTTCAGGAAGACAAGGTGGGGAGACTTTTGTGAAAGCACAGTCAGCTGAAATGATGGCTCTCAGGCAAAAAAGGGAAGAAAGGAATAAGAGGGCTGAAGAGATCAGGCATAACAGGATTGAGAAATATCAGTGGTATATGACTAACAGGTTAAAGCCAGAACCAATCACTGATGTTCAAATTTATCAAAACACCGCTCCTGCTGTTGTCACTGTCTATAGGAGTGCTGACAAAAGAGTCTTTGAGGTTCACAGCCCCTTCAGATTCGCTGACTTCGGGATAACTGAATTGGATGAATTGGGTCCATTAATAGCGAAGAAGTCAAATGTTGTGGTCCCTAGTCTGTTGAAGTCCTTAAGTCAGAGGTACGAAAGATTGGCTGCAGCACCTCAAGAACTTGGTATTCCATCTCTTCTTCCTGCCTCAGCACAACAGCCTGCTCCAGCTCAGTCTTCCTCAAGGAAGAGAAAGAAGATTGAAACTGAGGCTGAAATAAAAGTTCCTGGCCTTGAATGCAACCGAGCCCTCCCTGAAGGAGTTACATTCCTGAACAACAAGGTCATAGAATAGCCTGAGAGAGGACTCTTCTTCACTGATGAGTTTGGAGACCCAGCCTTCCAGAGGTGGAGTGACATTGATCTGTCAGGGATCAAGGCTATGCTTGGGTTCCTTATGTTAGCCTCCCCTCTCAAAAGTCCTGAGAATGTAAGGTTCTGCCAAGACCTGAAAAGAAAGATCCAAGAGCATCCTGATCAACATGAGCTTCAGTTGAAGAAACCAAAGCTTACTGCTCTAGGAATTAAGTTGGATTGAATGAATGCCGCCACACCCTATATCTTTGTACTTAGTTTGTTAGGACTTGTAATGATATTAATAAGATGATGTTTTTATTATTTCAGTGTCCTTATTTACATTCTAGTACATTCAGTATGAGTAGAAGTCATTAGCTCACTCATTACCGAACAAAACACTTAGGAATAATTTATATCCAAATAGGGGGAGATTGTTGGGTCCATCAGTACCCAAGAGTCATTAAAACAGGATTTGAAAACAAATTAACTAAGTGTTTATTAAACCGAGAATAATTCAAGTCACTGAGAGAACAGCCTCTTAGTGAGTCATCTTCAGGATGCCTAAGACGAGTTCAAAGAAGAAGGACTCACTACTCAGGAAGGCGGTACTCCCTGAGTAGGACTTAAGCCGAAGAAGAAGATGATGGTTCAGTGAGTATTGGACAAGAGCTCACTGAACCCCAGTCTCCTCAACGACAATAAGTGATTGAATACTGAGGAACCAATGCCTGAAGATTAGGCGGGAATAAGTGGGAAGGATTTGAGAAGAGAAGAGTGTCAGACCAAACACTCTTATCTTGTCAGATACCAACCTTCCCTATTGCGGCTAAAAGTCATGGAGTGTCAGCCAACAACTCCAAAGTCTTCATAGCCCATTCCTATTGGTTCTTGGAAATGACAATTACTATTTGTAATTGTCAGACACACTTCCTCAACAACTTGTATTATTTTAATCACTTATACTTAGTTTACTTGTGTATAAATAGGTCAGTTGGGAGTGAAGTTAAGTGTGCTTTGTATATTGAAAGCTTAGACTTTTGCAAAGTAACTTCTCTCCTACAAAGAGTATACAACTCACTGAGATAGCTCAGTGGGTATATTGTTACCACTCAAGCAAAGCTTGAGTTTCGATAAGAGACACCAAACCTTGTCTATTCAATCCCAAGTGTTTGTTCCGCAAAACACTTGGGTAATAGATTCTTGGATTTATTTCTAATAAGAATTTAAACGTTGAAAAATACCTTGTGTTTTTATATTAACGTCTTATAACTGTTAGAGATAATCTTTGCATTGATCTCAGTCATAAGCGCACTTAGACTAACTTAATTGTTATATCTCGGTGTGCTAAGGGAACAACATAGTGATGTCCTCGACCATTATCGTTGTGTTTTGCAAACAATAGCTTATCTTGATCTTCGAAGGCTCTTCTTTTCTTAACCTTTACTCTTTCTTCGAAGGTTTTCAATCTACCAATAGCTTCGTCTAGATTTATTATATCTAGATCGGAGTATTGCTCTATGGATGCTACAATTTGAATGAATCTTTCAGGTACGGAATTTAGCAATTTTCGTACGCGAGTTGATTCATCAAGTGTTGATCCAAGACTTGTCATTTTTGAGGTAATACTTGTCATTTTTGTGGTGAATGAATCAATAGTGTCATCTTCCTCCATTTGTAATATCTCAAATTCGGATTTGAGAGTTTGTAGTTTTGCCTTTTGTACTCGATCCACTCCAATATTTCTAGTCTTTAATGTATCCCAAACTTCTTTTGCACTTTTGCTATTTGCCACTTGAATGTCATTTCTTCGGATAGTCCTTGAAATAGATACGCAATCGCAGTCTTGTCTCGCTTTTCATTGATTTGGGTTTTATCGGTAGGCTCAATCATTTCCCATAGATCATTTGCTTGTAAAATGATCTTCATCCTTATTGACCATATCGTATAGTTTGTTGCATTCAATAAGGGGCATTGGAATTGAGGTGTACTTGTAGTACCTAATTCTTTCTTTGAACTATCTCCACCTTAAGTGTAGGTTGGCAGGGACACCTCAACCCTGTGTACCTACTAGGTACCCATCACCCCTACCCGGCAAAGGTGTGAAGCCTGTGAAATGCCTAACTATGGTACCAAGTGCATGTTGAGGGTCGAACCCTCGCCATTTTTAAGGCCATGCATTAGCCTAAGCTTTAACAGGCAGCCGGTGGCCATCTGCGCTAAGCAGATGTTTAACTATCTCCACAAACACTTGAATTGTCATATCTATAGGATATTCTCTAAATCTCCAAATAAAATATCTAAACTCCTAGTGTCTCGAATTTTTTTTACTAAAACCTCAAAAAGTACTAACTTAAATCTAAAGGAAGTCCTACAATTCTATACAATATATATCAAAACTTAATATATACTATATCAAAAAACCGAAAGTGGAAGGGTGGTTTTGTAATTTTTGAAACCTGAGGAGTAATATTAAACCCCGTAGCCATTTTCTCCTTTTGTAATGCCCTGATAATTTTGTTGCGCCTCTTTTTTGTTTCTTATCTCCTCTAAGGGTGGGAGGAGTCATGACTCCGAAAATTCCAACCCTCCCAAATTTAACTAATAAAATTATGCCAACTCAGTTCAACCCTTCATCCCTCCCAACCAGCCTTCCCAACCAATTTCACTCGCGCTCATGATTTTTCAGCCCTCCCAAACTTTTTATTTTTTCCCCCTAAACTATTAAACTACACGATTAATAAGTAAACCCCATAACATTTTCATTACATTAAAACCACAAATGCTATTATATACATCAGCCTCAAGTCACTTATACACTGACTAGTGCTTGTGGTAGCTCAAATAAACAGAATTATTGCCACGGTGCCACCTGTAGTCCATTATCATGTTACCAACCTCAAAACTAAGCTGCTTTCTTAAACCCCTTCTCAAAAGTCAAAAGTCAATATCAAGATCATATTCTCAAGTCACATGCGCACATCACAGATTTGATATCATTGTCTCAAGTAACACATCTCCATCATCATCAAACTCATCTCAACTCCATCATTTCATCCTCAATCCGAATAACAATCAAAGCACCCATTAATCTTCAAGATCTTCAACAAAGGTCTCAGGTAGGTCTCCTTTATATTGTATTTTGATTGTGTTTTAGATCGAAACAAAGATAGATAATAACATAATTGTTATTAATCTTTTTTTAATTGAGTAAAACGGTACTCGATTGTAACTTTGTAAGGTATGTAATCTGATTTTGCAAAGCAAAATAAAACTGGTGATTTAGGGATGATTCTAAATCACAAAAACGGATTGCTGAATAATCTGGTGATTTAGGGTTGATTCTAAATCACAAAACAAAGGCTGTTCTCTGATACCACTGTTGGCCCAGTCTGATCTTTGAATGTAACTTTATTCAACAAAATTTGATACTAGAAATATAAAGTTATTATTATTCAATCTTTCATTATATGTTTTGTTTACATGTCTTCCTATATATATACAATGAAAAGGCATATGTGATTGTTCGCTTGAACCAACAGTTGTGTCCTTTCATTGATAACCTGTTTTCCTAACTAACTATAACCTGTATAACTAACTAACTATAACTGCCATTATGTTCCAGCAGATTGGGATTAACCCAATAGGTTTGTGTTTTACCAGCATCTTTGTGTCGAGTTTGGACTTTGGAGAGCAGAAAAGTGGGAAAATGAAAAATTTATTTTTGTGTGTGTTGATTATCTAATTGTGTTCTTGAGTCTACAATCATACACTTGTGTAAGTTGGGGTAGCTATGAGGTCGAGGAATAAAAGCAAATTTTACTGTTTATAATCATAACTGTGTGTAATAAAGGTTAGTTTTAACTTTTTATGTCAACTTTGTCATCAAAAGAATGGTCTAACTTTCTAAAAAAAAATTACTAGTACTTGTTTGCGAGTTACCCTTTGCATGTACATTAGGTTTATTTTGAGGTCAAGGGTAGTTTTGTCTTTTGAAAGATAGTTTTGAATTATACCCTATATTTGTAATTTAGTCCTTCAAGAGTATTTTTGTCATTTAGATAGTTTTGTTCCATGGGGAAGAAAGTTTTAGAGAGAACACGCCACAAGTGCAAGAAACACAAAAATTTTGCTTGATTTTTCTGTGACAAGATTTGTAACTGGATATTGCAACAGATGATGACATGTTCCTACAATGGGAAATGAGCTAGGATCTGATGTAGCTGCGGCTATGGTGGTTCCGGTAGTCAAGGAAGATTGGGTTTGTTGCGACAAATGTGAAAAATGGAGGCTTCTTCCTCCTGGTATGAATATCAAAAGTTTTCCTGAGAAGTGGCTCTGTAGCATGCTCAACTGGCTGTAAGTAGCTCTATTTTTTTTTGTTGCATGTGCTTTGAAATTAATACATACTCAACTTAAAAAATTTTAACTAAAAATTTGAACATTTTGACATGTCACTAGGCCTGGAATGAATCGGTGCAGCTTCAGCCAGGAGGAGACAACAGAGGCTGTAAACTCTCGTTTTCCCGGTCCTCACCCTAGTGGACCCCAATTAGGAGTGATTCCGCCTGACGGGACCCACCAACATTTCGGTTCACAAATCCCATCTTCTGGTGTTAAGAAAAAGCATGGAAACGAAGCCATGCAAGATAAACCCTCAATGTCTTCCAACTCTTCAAAGAAGAACCCTCACACGTCATACAAAACCAGAAGCTTAAATCAGTCTTTTCTTGTTGATGATATGGAATTTCAAGATTCGGGTCATTCTCATGTCTAATTGTACTTGGACATACGCTTTTAAACACTATTTCTCATCTTCTTTTAATCCTTATTAAATAATTAATGTAGCAAGTGTTTTTAGAAGAACTATAATTACAATTTGTGGAGTACTATTCTATCAGCCTAAAAGAGTTATATACGTTAAAAATTTCATTGATAGTTACTGTAATGTTATATTATTAAAAAACTATACTGTTACAAGAATCATCTGATTCTTTTTTATTAGAACAACGCAGGATGTTGCAAGTATTTGAATACACTTGAGCCACTTTTGACATATTTCTGTGTTTTAGCGAAGTTTCAAATTTGACGTGTTAAACATAAAATAATCTATATCGATCTGTATTCAGGTTAATTTTGTAGATTGATAAGTCTATTTTCAACATAACATTTCTTCAGGTGATAATATTCGTCACTCGAAGATTAGCAAAAAAGGAGAGAGTGGTCAAGATTATCCCGAAGATTTCAAGAGAGTCAAAACAGAAGATAATGATGGAACCTTCTACACAGGAAAATCAGATAAAAAAGAAGGTATGAAGAAAAGGAAAAAAATGGACGAAGTTGATGGAACTGGAAAAAATATGAAAGAAACGAGTGTAAGTAGCCATAGGAAGGAAAAGAAAGCAAGGGTGTTGAAGTCATTTGTTGAAGGAGTCCCCGCAAGCAAAAGTAAAAACACCGAAGACATGAAACTGAAAAACATTGATACGGTAATGGCTGCTACTTCAAGCTCTTCAAAGGTTTCGGGTTCTCATAAAATGAAAGCTAAAAGCGAAAAAGCAAAAGGGAAACCAGTGGAGTCAGTTTCTTCTTCTCCTATGAGGATCTTGAAGCTCGATAAATATACATCACCCTTAAGGAATAATTCTAAAGGTGTTGACCTTTTGACCAAAAATGTAGATAACCAGCCATATGAAGAAATATCGAAGGGAGGAAGAAAAAATGTTAAACGTAGATGCTATTTCTAGTCAAGATTTGAAGAAATCGTCAAAGAAGGATGTTTCTATCAAAGAAAAGTCGAAGTCAAAGTCGAAGTCAAAGTCATTGCCACCAAGGGGTCAAAATGAAATTGAACGAAAAGAAAACTTGGGAAATAATATGTCACTAAAGGGATCAAAAGAGAACAAGAAAGATCAGGGCCAGAATGGAAATCAGTCTCTTAATATGAAACAGCCAGAACTTGACAAGCATAAGGCCAAGAGTCTGGATCCCACGGCTGTTCTTGTGATGGGGGATTTATCTAATCGAGAGACAACAAAAAGCTTTAAAAGACGCTACAAATCTTAAGCATATGGCTGATCGCCTCAAGGTTTTACTCGTTTTTCTTTAGTATCTATCTTGCTCGTTATCGATCTTTAATTTTTTATTTGAGTTGTAAAGGTGGCAAAATGAGAGGGTTGGGTTACAGGTTAAATTTTAAACTTTTGAGTACAGCCCGGTCGGGTTGAATTGACCCGCCAACACAATTTTGTTTTTATGTAATGTAATAAATATAATAAAGCGATTCCAGAGGTTGAAACCATTTTAATACACTTTGCTTGAATTTCAGCATGTTTGACTCTTTTAAATCACGTATTTGACCCGTTTGAGATAAGTTGTAACCCAACTTGACCCTTTTTTGGAAAAATTGATCAAAAAGGATAAGTTACCATTATAGGTCAGGTTGGGTTGAATCGACCCAACAAGACATTTTGTTTGATTGTCTTCAATTTTAAATGCTGATTTTCATACAGAACCCTATAAACCACTTTCAAAAATGCTGATTTTCATACAGAAATGCTATCTTTTTACATTGTCTTATATTTTTTAATAAAAAATAAAAAATACTAGGATTACGGTTTACAAAATGACCCAAATGAGACACAATGTTAAAAAAAAAAAGTGCAATGACTAAAATGTGACTCAGAGTATATTGGTATTTTCTGCAGATAACCCCAACACAAGTTGGCCTATTTGTGTGGTAAAGGGTTAAAGAGTCCACCTTTAGTTTCTCACACTAAAAATATTTTTGCAGGCACAAGAAGTAAATTTAGCAATGGAAGCACCGAGGAAATCGCGGATTGCTTTTGCAGCGTCTAGTTCAAAAGGAGAGGTCGTTGTATCTGCAATTAAGAAGGCGCTTGATTTCAACTTTCATGATGTGGAGGGAATTTTGCAGTTAGTTCGAGTTGCAATGGATATTATCAACGGGTGATCTGAGTCATGGTTAAAAGGATCCTAAAAAATCCCACCACGAGATATCTTGCTTGATATGCTTTTCTGCATTGGGGGTAAACAATAAAAAGATCAAGTGCTGAAATTGCAAGATTGACGTATTATCATTAACATGATGATAGAATCGAATGATCAAGTTGCTGTGTAAAAAGAACATTAACATGATGATAGAATCGAATGATCAAGTTGCCGTGTAAATGAACATAAAAGGCAACAAGCTTAAGGTGAAGCATATTGGTACATTAAATATGTATTATTCAACAACCATGTTTTTGTTTGGGCTCTAATAAAATTACTTGTATTTTCTTTGCAGTGCGTATTGTAAATATTCCGTTATTTACTAAAGCTGCATCAATGGAAGTCACAGAAGTTAATACCAAACATTGTGGCGATGAAGGTCACAAAGGTAATTTTCACACCACCAATTCTTTTTGCAAGTCACTAATCATAGTAAATAATCATCCTTGTGTTATTCTCATTGAATTCGCAACGTCCTTCAAAAAAAAAAAAAAAAACTTTTTGTAAGTTTTCTTTAAATCATAGTTATGTTTTCACCTCCATGATGTCATTGTTGAAAGGTCTTCTAGACATTCCAAGAATATCCTTCAATGATTTCTGATTCTTTTCTTTTCTATAGATGAGTATCAAGAAAAGTACCATTAATGCTGTGTCGCCCTGATGATGAACTTCGGTACAATGAACCTGGCAACCGTGCATATATCAGCATTATTGGGGTACTCTAAAGGCCAGTTTGTTTGGCAAAATGTTTTTGAAGGAATTGTAATCTATCAAAGGAATTATAATGTAATGTGAATGAATTGTAATGTGAATAATTTGTAGTCGATCTATCACATCGTAATCTAAATTAGTTGTAACGAAATTACAACGTAATTTAAAACTTTCCATCTCACTTGCTATGTAATTTGAATTATCTCACTTCATGGAATTGAAATGGCTAAAATATTACAAGTTCATTGAAAAGCAAACAACATACGTGATGTAATCTGAATTATAATTCTCTCCATTCCGCAAACCAAACAACTTACGTAGTGTAATCAAAGTACAATTACATCAAATTACATCAGACGAACCAAATGGTGAAATGGGGCATAAGGGTGTTTGTGCGCTTACAACACCGTGTTCTACATGTTTGTTTTGTACTTATGTACTTATGTGGTTGAATGATCCTTGTATTTTTTATAACGTGTTTCGAAACTTCCCTCTGGGACCTATATTATGTACTCTGATTTAAATAAATGAATAATAACAATTTTATTTAAAACGTCTTTTTTCGAGTCGTTTTCTATTTTCATGCATGTGATACTTGAAGTAATACCCCAACTAATAATTCCGCTGCGATTATCGAAAACGGGGGTGTTACAGAGTGGTATCAGAGCTCATGGTTATAGAGAACAAGGTTCAGACCTAAACTATAACCAATTTTCACGAACTTAACTAAAAAGTCCTCCGTGCCACAGTACCACTGAAATATTATTTATACATGTTTATTGCTGATTATTTAGTACCTAGTGAAATATTTACAATTACCGGGTGGTTACAGGGTTATGGTTTCCCCTACTCATTCTATTACTCTTATGTCGGACTCAGATACCGAAAACATCGCGACTGTACCAGACGCTATTCCAGTGCCTAGACGAGAAACGGAGTCATCAGAAGATGTTTCCATAGTACCTGAGGTTTCTTCAGTATTTGGCCACGATACGGAGTCAGATCCCTCAGAAGATCCATCCGAGGATACATTGATGCCTAATGTTGCACCGTTTCCTGATGATCCATACGTACAAGCCAGAGAGGGAATCCGGAGAACAGCACGAATAAGAACACTCCCTGTACCTACGTCGTCATCACCACTACCACATCCACATCCATATATGTTACCCACATATATACCGTCTGTCCCAACGTCCACACCTCCACCTCCACCATCATCTACAAGTTTCCATCCCCCGTCTGTCCCATTTGAATTTAGTGAAGAAGTTAGAGCCATTATTGCCCGGTATCACACTCTACCCCGATCACCTACTCCCGATATTCCGACACCTCCGCGATTTTTTGAGGTAGGAGAAAGTTCTCAGGCAGCACAAGAGCGACCACCGACCATTTCCACTCTGCTAACACGATTGGAACGGCAAGAAGAGCAGATCGAGACTGCTCTGGGTCATCTAGATGAGTTTCCTTTGGAACGCATCGAGGGTATCGAATATAGAATTGAAGATCTAGTTACCGGTCAGGAGGCGATGCAGCAGAAGATGGATGAGAATCGTGAGCAGGCGGAGAAACGTGAGGAGCAGATCAGACAAGAAATACCTTTTATTTACGATAATGAATTAAAGCTGATAGATGAAATGTTGAAAAGAAATGAAGAATTGATGACGGCCCAGAATAGGATCACTGTTTTAGAGACAACAGTGGGAGAGATGCAGACTCGATACCAGGAGTATCTGGCAGTCATTAGATCAGATCTTTATCTGTTATCTTTTGTACTATGTCTCAGCTATGAGATCTATAGTATAGATATGACACTAGCATGTAGTTTATATCTGACAGCTTTTGTACTAGCCACGGGATATGTGGCATAAATACGACACTTGTATTAATTTTGTTATATGTATAACAAATTAACAAGTTATTTATGACTATATGTGGTTATGATATTTTGCTGTGTATGATATAGATTGATGTGGTCAGTGTTAATCATTTTACATACATGTATGATATTTGTACATATTGTGACCTTATGATTATCATGGATTCTACCCTGTTAATTTAAAATGGTCACTATGCAAATTCTAAACATGTGTTTTCTTGTGGTATTGATAGAAAGATGCCTCGCAATTCCCCAGAACCAGTCATGTCCCAAGCTGCTATCAGAAAGCTTGTTGCAGACAGTGTTGCTGCAGCACTTGAGAATCAAGCAGCAGTAATGGCCCGTTCTGGAAGCACTAGTAGACCCAATGGAGAAAGCGAGACAACAATAGCTCGCAAGTGCACCTATAAAGACTTCATAAACTGCAAACCAACTTTCTTCAAAAGAACAGAGGGAGCTACTGAGTTGGCTCGTTGGTTTGAGCGTACGGAAATAGTCTTTGTGAGAAGTGGGTGTACCGATGACTGTAAGGTTACCTTTGCTACCGGGACTTTCTTGGAAGATGCCCTGTCTTGGTGGACTTCTACTGCCCAAACCATGGGAGTAGAAGCAGCTCACCAACTGACCTGGGAAGATCTCAAAAAGAAAATGTTGAAGAAGTACTGTCCCCGTACGGAAATCAAAAAGCTGGAAGATGAGTTTCACCAGCTGATTGTAAAAGGAACATATCTTAAGGCATACAATAGGAGGTTTCAGGAACTTGCACTCCTATGTCTGACTATTGTGCCTGATCTTGAGAAGATGTTAGAGAAATATACGGAAGGATTACCTCGAAGTGTCGAGGGAAATGTTACTGCGTCAAAACCTCAGTTTTTGGAAGAGGCCATTTCCATAGCTCAACAGTTAACGGATCGTGAAATAAAGTGCAGTTCCACCCAAGGAAGTAATGATAACAAGCGAAAGCTTGATGATCGGAGAACCACCCATTACTACAACAACCATCCCAACAACCACAACTGCCACCACAATAACAACAACAACCGTCATAATCAAAACAACTACCACCAAAATCGTAACAACCACCACCACCAACAGAACCGTCGGCAGGAAACTGCCAGAGCCTATACCGCCACACCTGCTGAGAGGAGTGGTTATGTAGGAACAAAGCCATTCTGCAATCGATGCTTGTTGCACCACTATGGTCTATGCGCTGTTAAGTGCGCAAAGTGTCAGAAGGTTGGACATCAGACCAAAGACTGTAAAGCAACAGGAGCAAATCTGCAGCCAGTAATCATAACTTGTCACGGATGCGGTGAGAAGGGGCATTATAAGAATCAGTGCCCGAAGCCAAATGCCAACCAGAACAATGGTGCCCGTGGACGAGTTTATGTGCTAGGAGATGGTAATGCGCAGCAGAACCCGGACGTAGTCACGGGTACGTTTCCACTCAATCAACATCTAGCTAAAGTATTATTTGATACTGGAGCCGATAAAAGCTTTATATCTCTTACTTTTGCTTCCTTACTTAAACTTACTCCCACTGCCTTAAACAACACGTACGAAATCGAATTAGCTAATGGAAAATTTGTAGGCACTAACTCTATAATCCGAAATTGCACCTTAACCTTACTAAATCAACCGTTCGGCATCGACCTCATGCCCATCGAACTCGGTAGCTTCGACGTAATCGTTGGTATGGATTGGCTATCCAAATACCATGCAAGGATCATATGCGACGAGAAAGTGGTCCACATCCCTTTCGAGGGTGAAACTTTGATTATCCGTGGTAATCAAAGTAAGACCAGACTAAGCATTATATCCTGTCTTAAAACCATGAAGTACATCAACAGAGGATGTCAAGCATTTTTAGCTCATGTAACTGAGAAGAAAATGGAAGAGAAACAACTGGAAGATGTGCCTGTAGTACGAGATTTTCCGTAAGTGTTTCCTGAAGAGTTACCTAGACTACCACCTGTCCGTCAGGTAGAGTTTAAGATTGACTTGGTGCCGGGAGCGGTACCAGTTGCACGAGCACCTTACCGTTTAGCACCATCGTAGATGCAAGAACTATCCAATCAACTACATGAGTTGTTGGATAGAGGTTTTATTCGACCAAGCACTTCGCCTTGGGGAGCTCCTGTCCTATTTGTCAAAAAGAAGGACGGTTCTCTTAGGATGTGTATCGATTACCGAGAGTTGAATAAACTTACGGTAAAGAATCGATATCCATTACCAAGGATCGATGATTTGTTTGACCAACTGCAAGGATCGAGTGTTTACTCGAAAATCGATTTAAGATCGGGTTATCATCAGCTGCGTGTTAGGGAAGAAGATATCCCTAAAACAGCTTTCAGAACAAGATACGGTCACTATGAATTTCAAGTGATGCCATTTGGGTTGACTAATGCACCAGCCGTGTTTATGGATCTCATGAACCGTGTGTGCAAACCCTATTTGGACAAATTCGTGATCGTGTTCATTGATGATATTCTCATCTATTCCCGGAGTGAAGAAGAACATGCGGAGCATTTAAAGATTATTTTGGAACTACTCAAGAGAGAACAACTGTACGCTAAATTTTCCAAGTGTGATTTCTGGATCCACACTGTACAGTTTCTTGGGCACGTGATTGATCGCCACGGTATTCACGTGGATGCTTCCAAAATAGAAGCAGTCAAAAATTGGCCGACACCTACAACCCCCACTGAGGTGCGTCAATTTTTAGGACTTGCTGGCTATTATCGGAGATTCATTGAGGGATTTTCGAAGATTGCTAAATCTTTAACGGAATTGACACAGAAGAACAAGAAGTATGTCTAGGGAGAAGATCAAGAGAAAGCTTTCCAGCTGTTAAAGCAAAAGCTTTGTGAAGCACCAATTCTAGCTTTACCTGAAGGAAATGACGATTTTGTTGTTTATTGTGACGCATCACACCAAGGGTTAGGCGCGGTTTTGATGCAAAGAAATAAAGTTATTGCTTATGCCTCCCGACAGCTCAAGCCTCATGAGGAGAATTATACGACTCATGATCTCGAGCTAGGAGCAGTTGTATTTGCTCTTAAAATCTAGAGACATTATCTGTACGGCACGAAGTGTGTTGTATTCACAGATCACAAGAGCTTCCAACATATCTTGACCAGAAAGAATTAAATATGAGGCAACGCCGATGGTTAGAGTTGTTAAGTGACTATGACTGTGAAATTCGTTACCACCCTGGAAAAGCAAATGTTGTAGCAGATGCTTTAAGCAGGAAGGAACAAATTAAGCCTCTTCGAGTTAGAGCTTTAGTCATGACTATCAACTTGGACCTGCCATCCCAAATTCTCAATGCACAAGCTGAAGCAGTAAAGGAAGAAAATATTCAGGGTGAGAATTTAAGGGGAATGGATAAAGCATTTGAACTTCGTCCTGATGGAACTCGTTGCATAAAGAACCGAAGTTGGTTACCACTCTTTGGTGACTTAAGGAATGTGATTATGCATGAATCACATAAGTCCAAGTATTCCATCCACCCAGGATCTGAAAAGATGTACCAGGATCTCAAAAAGCTTTACTGGTGGCCAAACATGAAAGCTGACATCGTTGAGTATGTCAGTAAATGTTTGACATGTGCATGAGTTAAGGCTGAACATCAAAGGCCATCTGGCTTATTGACTCAACCTGAGATTCCTGAATGGAAGTGGGAAAGGATAACAATGGATTTCATCACCAAGTTACCTAGGACGTCAAGCGGTTATGACACTATTTGGGTCATCGTTGATCGACTTACGAAATCAGCTCACTTCTTGCCAATCAAGGAGACTGATGAAATAGTAGATCTTGCGCAATTATATCTGAAAGAAGTAGTCTCACGACATGGGGTACCAATTTCCATTATTTCGGATCGTGATTCTCGTTTCAGTTCCCAATTTTGGGAAAAGCTTTAGAAAGCTTTGGGTACTCAGTTGGATATGAGCACTGCTTATCATCCCCAAACTGACGGACAAAGCGAAAGAACTATTCAAACGTTGGAAGATATGCTCAGGGCATGCGTAATAGATTTTGGTAAAGGATGGGATAAGCATCTGCCTTTGGCAGAATTCTCATAAAACAATAGTTACCATGCCAGCATCAAGGCAGCACCGTTTGAAGCACTTTATGGACGAAAGTGCCGATCACCTGTTTGCTGGGCGGAAGTCGGAGAATTCCAACTTACCGGACCGGAGATAATTCAGGAAACCACCGATAAAATAGTGCAAATTCGACAACATTTGCAAGCTGCCCGAGATAGGCAAAAGAGCTACGCAGATGTAAGACGGAAGCCTATGGAGTTTGAAGTTGGAGACAGAGTAATGCTGAAGGTATCACCATGGAAAGGCATGGTTAGATTTGGAAAGCGAGGAAAGTTGAATCCCAGATACATCGGACCATTCAAGATTCTGGAGAGAATCGGTCCAGTAGCCTATAGACTAGAACTTCCTGTAGCTTCGTCTCAATGACAAACTCAATTTTGTGGAAGAACCAGTGGAGATCATGGATAGAGAAATCAAACAGTTAAAGCGAAGCCGTGTTCCCATTGTTAAGGTTAGATGGAACTCTAAAAGAGGACCAGAATTCACCTGGGAACGAGAAGATCAAATCCGAGCGAAATATCCACACCTTTTCCCTCATACCTCGACCAACACAGACTGAATCTCGGGACGAGATTCCCTTCAACGGGGGGATACTGTAACCACTGCGAAAATTTCACCTGGTAATAAACTATTATATATTCTAATAAAGAATACTTATCCATTTTCTAGGTATAATTTTTTTTTTCTTATTTATCTGATCATAACTACTATCTCATGTGACGTAACTCACATCCTCGATAAACGTGCTCTCACGCAGACCAACCTTAACTTACTTAATATTTATTTTACATAAATATTTTCATACAAAATCCTACAATATACCATTTGCCATTTTACGATAATTCGTTAACGAACGTACAAACTAAACATTTCTTATCTATTAGAGTTTCTAACGAAACCCTAAATTATTATAACAAATATGAATAACTAAACCCTAAAACACTAAAGTACAACTCATTTGAACCAATGTACAAGTTACTAAAGCACAGAAACCCTAAATCCACTTAACTCCCGATACAAACCCTAATTTCATCAAATCATGATTTTATCACAAACCCTAAATTATTTATATAATACTTTTACAAAATGTAAATGTACAAGTCTTCGGAGACAATGTACAAGTCATTTATGCATAAAAACTAAATATTAATAAAAATCCTACTAAAACCCTAAATGTATACATTTTAAAGCACATTTTACAAGTCCTTCATACACAAGCCTTAAAAATAAATTTTCCTAAACTCACTAATTATAAGTACAAGTTTCTAAACCTAATGTACAAGTGCCTAATGCATAAAAACTAAAAATTGCATTTATATATATTTAAACCTACTAAAACCAACACATAATTAATATAATTTAACCAAGCATTAAAAATATATTTTTCCTATTTCTTAAACCTTAGTACAACTCTATTAAGCTCATGGTACAACTCCCTTAAGCACAACATAATTTCTTTTCTTTTCTATGCAATTCCATGCATATATATATATATATATATATATATATATATATATATATATATATATATATATATAAACTCTAAATTAATTTCTCATTAATATTTACTTAAACTAAATCCTAGAAACTAACTAGTTACTGCATTTAAACCAAAGGTACAACATTTCATACACTAGGTATCATCCTATTAAGCCATTCGATCCACCGCTCACTTCCCTAGTTCAAATCCTTAACCAAATCCTAACTGAACTAATTCTTACAAACCCCTAAGTTCAATACACACCACAAACCCTCTCCTAAGTTCCTCAAGCCTCCACATCACCCTTGTCCCCTAGATATTTAACATAGGTTGGTAGCATACTAGGCTAGGGAACTTCCACATCATCCTTCCCTCCCCCTCCTTCCATGTGGAGCCCCAAACAAGTTAGCCACATCACCTTGTCTCCCTTATACCTCACATGACACCCAAGAAACCCAAGAAACCCTAACTTCTCCCTTGTCTATAAATGTCGACCTATACATGTTTATTTTTCATCATCACCATTCGAACACACTCACCACAGCTCACACACTTTCAATCACTGATCCTACAGCCCACATATAAGTTAAATAAAGATCTTAAGGAGTCTAAGGAGGAGGAAAAACACTAGTGTCTCATTTTCAAACTAAATTGCCACATTTATATCATATTCGACCAAGCATACAAGTAAGTAATCCAACCCAATTTCATTACTTTTATATACTTCAATTACTTCTAAAAATATTACTTAATAAGCCTTAATAACTAGTTAGCTCAAAAACCATGTTTTCCTTTTTCTTCTTTTTGTCGAACGAGATCCAAACATACCCTAATATATATTATTTTTGAATTACAAATCAAAAAGCTATAAAAATATGAGAGGAATAGATTAAATATGTTAATAACCATATTAATAAGTATTAAACATAATGACATGCACTTAAAATTTAACATCAAGTTTTTCTTTTTCTTTTCTCTCTTTGTCAAGTAAAACCCAAACGTACCTTAATTCATATATTTTTTTTACAAATCAAGAAATCATTAAAACATGTTAAGATAGATTAAATATACTTAGGACCATGTTAACATACAATAAAAACTAGTTATAATCCTTAAATATCAAAAACCCAACTCGTTTCCTTTCTTTCTTTTCTGTCGCAACTCGCCCAGGTCCCCAACTTTGGACTATTAATTCGACCAACAAACGATCACTAAAAATTCTGAATTTTGGCCAAAATACAGACCACCTAGCTAACTAATGAAAGAAAAAAGAACGTCGTAAAAAGATTGATTCATCACAAAGATATTCGAGTCTTTTTCAGCCCTTTGGCCCACTGTCGAACGCACCCTTAAATAAATTATTTCGAGCTCGTGAGCTCTAATCATGAGCTAATAAATTGTAGAAATGTTGTTTACAAACTTATAATTAAGTGTATAAAAGTGTCGTAAAAGTTCGTGCCTTTTTCTTAAACGTAAAACGCATAAAAGTAAAACAAGGATGTCGAGTGTAACGCATAAAATGTTTTGAGGGTAATTTCTGCCAAAACTCTAAATAGTTTTATAACTTGGACTTAAATTGATATCGACATGCAGTTAAATGGTAAAAAGTGTCAAGTTTGAAAGATGGAGTTTTATTGGGCCAAAAATGTAAATTTTTCAAAGTTATTAAATCAAGGACCAATTTTGCCAACGATCTAAAGAAAAGGGTATAAAGTGTCATTTTCGAAACTACAGGGGTAAAAACTGTCATTTCACCAAAGTTCAGGGGTAAAAATTTTGTTTTTCTGAAAGTTCAAAGGTAAAAATTGTCATTTTATGAAAGTTCAGGGGTATAAACAGTCAATATATGAAACTACAGGGGTAAAAACTGTCATTTCACCAAAGTTCAGGGTAAAAATTATCATTTTTTGAAAGTTCAGGGGTAAAAATTGTCATTTTATGAAAGTTCAGGGGTATAAACTGTCAATATATGAAACTATAGGGTAAAAAGTGTAACTTTATATAATAATTATTATTAATATATTCTAATTATATTTATAATAAAAACTAATAAATAAAATACGTATATTTCGATAACGAACGAACGGAAACATAAAAATAAACAATAAGATAAAATCTTATCCAACTTTTGAAGAGACTTCATGTTGTCTCAATTAAATATTTATTCGATAACCAAAAACGAAACGAAACAAATATTAAAACTTATATATTGGAATACGATTACTGAAACTTGATATAACAAACCAGGTTGCGTGCCGGAGACGTTTATCAACTCTAGTTAATTTTGTTTTCCATCCAGACTGTCAAGGTGAGTTCATAGTCCCACTTTTTATACATTTTCCAAACTTATGGGGAGATACATGCTACAAAAGCGAACACAAGTATTTTTCTGTATGCTTTCTTGATTAATATTGTCTAAGTTACCTATTGCCTAAAAGACCTCCTATCATGGACCATTAATCACCTGCGGGTGAGCGCGAATATTATGGATAGATCTATTGGGTTTGACAACTTGTAACAACCGTGATTTTAGCAGGTTAGTTTGACTAATAGTCTCAATCTATTTAACTTTTATGTGGTGTGTACTATGTGCTTAGATGTGGTATATGTGCGGTTTGTGGGTAATAAGTACGTGTGTTAGCACTAAATCCCTTGGTATGATATTTTTTTCATGAGTTGAGTAGTGTGAATTTTGGGATAAGTTCATTTTGATCGCCTTTGTGGTGTAGAAATGACTTGTGTAATTTTGGTGTTTTGTGGTTTTGCGTAACAAGTCTCCGTTCAAATATTTGAGCGTTAGTAAGTTACGTGGAGGTTATTTTTATGGGTTATATTAAATATAAGTGTGAAATTTCTATTTTTGGAAACTTTATTTTGAAAATGATATTTTTCCGGGTTGTCGTAAAAACGTAAGTTTATCGCTTAAGGTGTTAATTTCGGTATAGGGTTTTTATAAAATATAAAGAATATAAGGTTTTAAGTGTAATAATTAATTTTAATAAAAATAAAATAAAAATATATTTATTATATATAGGGCGGCCGAATTTATGTGTTTTAGGGTAATTAGGAAACCAAATTTTAATTAAAATACACTTACCAAATAAAAGTTATCTAGAATTTTCTATGGGGTATTATAAATACAAAATCAAAACAACCCTAACCCACCCTTTGATGATTTTCGTCCAAATCAAGAGAGAACAAGGAGAAAAAAATTAGGGTTTTTATTTTTGAAGCTATAATCAAGAACGAGGTATAGTTTTTAATACTTGTATTCAATTAATTGTTTAAGTATTGTTTTGATTCATGTAACAATAATTATGATGGATCTAGGGTTTATGAGATCTCTGTAAATTTGGTTGATAAAACATGTTAGGATCATTAATTAGTAATATTGGAGTGATTGGTGAAAAGATTTAAGCGTAAAACTTGTTAATTAATGAGTTAAGTTTCTGGCAGAATTATAAGGATGTAAAGATTCGATGAGATCTAATAGATGAAGATGAGTTAGATCACGAATTTTATGTCTAAATTGTAGTTCAGTGAAAGAGCTTTCCAAAAAGTCTCACCACGATCAATTTTGAGGTCGGGAAGTCAGTCAAACGATTTTTGTAAGTTAAGGTGTCGAAACTGTTAAACCGGGACAGAATTAGGGTAAAAGTATTGAGGTCAATGGTGGCTTTTAAAGTGTAATTAGGGTTAGGCCTTATGTGGAAATTAATTTCTACATTATATTAGACTTCCACGCGAAAATTAGGCGATAATAAGTTGTGCGAGTAGGTCTACGAGGTCAAAACTTTTTGATGTCCGATCAGATCCGAATCTGGACAGTTGTCATGTTTGATTTTTCATTGAGTACTTGTGTGTGTTTTTAGTGCATGGACTTCTGGGACAAGCTTGTATGCTTATGAAGGATCATGGTGGATTTTTGGTGTGAGTTGTGAAGCGTTATTCGCTGTGATTTTATGTGGGTGAAAGTACCCTACAAATCTGTGTTTTTAAAAGTTTTATTTAAGGGATTTAGTGAGTGTAAAGTATTGGGGAATGATTAGTATGGAGTCTAGGTAATCCATAGTGGGTTATATGAACCTTAGACATCCATCATATATATGTGTTACATGGACTATAGCTTTTAGCTTGGTCGCGTGTAATGTGGTATTGTATTGTTTATATAGATTTGTGTGTGGATTATTTGGAAGCTGCGGAATTGAGGTGAATTCATAGTCCCATATTTTTACTTTGTTTTAAACTTGGGATGGAGATGATGCTTGTTAAAATTGTTTTTGAGTTACTGTGATTATGTGTTGTTAAAATGCATGGACTTTTAATGGTTATTGTATGTATACTGCATGTTATTGTGGTGTTTAATTGTGGTGATTATTTGAGTGGGAAAGTCCTAGTGGCTCTACTCATTATAATTATCTTGGATCGGTGGGCGCGTTCCGTCCCAATTGTGGTGGTATTTGGATCGGTGGGCACGTTCCGTCCCAATTGATGTGGTGTTTGGATCGGTGTGCACGTTTCGTCCCAATTTATACTTGGATCGGTGGGCACGTTCCGTCCCGTAAGCTGTGATTGCATGTTAGATGTATGATAACTTTACTTTTACTGTCCTGCAATGCTATACTATGTTTTATAATCACAGTAAATCGATAATCGAGGTGTTTTGTGTGTCTTAAACCTATGAATCTTACCAACATTATGTTGACGTTTTTAAGCATCATTTTCAGGTGAGCATTCTAAGGCTAAGATAGAAGGGCGTGATTAGAAGAGACCTAGTTTGCATTGAGGATGGCTTATCTTTGAGTTTAGTTTGATTAAGATGGATTTTGTTTGTGATACTTGAATGTCTTTCATTTTTACTTTATGTTTTAATGGAGATACCTTGGAGATTGTTTTGGATATTTATTTTGGGGTATTGTTACGACACTTTGTGTTTGTACTTTGCTCTATTTATTTGCATGTAGTATTTTCTCTATTTAGACACCAAGTGTTGTGATGATATCCATGATGTTGCACTCGCGTTTCCGCCATTGGCGAGGTTTGACAGATTGGTATCAGAGACTTGGTTATAGAGCAGTAGGTGGTTGAACCTAGACTATAACCTAGGAGTCCCTCATATAGTTGCATTTAGGGCCTATGTGTGAGTATGGTATTTTATGTGTCTATTTTTCTTAAGTTTATGAGTAGTTTCGTCGAGTTTCGGACGCCGATTGGACCCTCATACTTAGTATTGTATACGTCGACCTCCCTTGCGTAAGAAGTTTCATTGGGCTATCATTCAGCCACCGGTCGTAAGGGAAGTGGTAGGATGAAGCGAACGAACCGCAGAATCCGAGTTCCCGCTAGCATAAATCTATGTTCGGACAAGGATGGGATGTATATGGAAAACATTGATGGAGAAGAAGTGGAGAGGTTTGCAACCACGGTGACAGTTGGAGATGGAGCCGATACCAAGTACTCTAGGAAGTGTCCTCACTTCTCATATGAAGGAAAGGTGGTTCTGTCTAAACCTCGTGAGTTGTATGTACTTGTGGATCATGCGGAGTTGGAAGAGAGAAACAGGAATGGGTGGTTGAGCAAAAATGAAGGGGAGTTAGGATGGAATGACGTGGTATCGGATCTGGAGTCAGCAGGTAGTAAGTTTAACCGATCTAAGTGGGGATGCAAGTGCGAGAGTGGAGTTTGAGCCATTGTGCGACGTCTTTTGTTTTTTGTCATGCTTTAGAATTCTTATATTGTCTTTTGCCGTCGGGAGCCATGTTGGAGCACAATTACTCCTGAATATTGGATCAGTTTTATCTATGTGATTTTGACTATAGAGTTAAGTGGTCATTGGAATTATTCCATGATCGTTGGAATTGTTCCATGTGAGATGATTGTTTGCATGAAGTGTGGTCATAGGAGGAAGTACACTTGTGAAAGGGAGCATAGATAATTATGGTGGCCAACATAATTATACATGCTTCACAACACAAGTGGACTTGCAAGTATGATAACATGAATTGTGCTATGTATTAGGTGCTATGTGATATATGTGCGTTATCATTGAGATGTGTAGTTTTGGAAGCAAGTATGCGTGTTGAATAGGCCTTATAACTATGGTCGCGAACATAATTATAAGGGTATCACACACGTAGATTTGTGACCATGATTACATTGATTGATGTTTGTTGTTATATGTTGTGGTAGATGTTATGTGATATCATGTTGATGATGGTTGTATGGTTAGAGATGTACTCTCTTAACCGTTTGGGGAAATCGTTGTATGTTGGGGTATGTGGGTGGTAAGATTCCATTCTACCTATCATATGATGATACCTCGTTTATCTGTTGGTACTAATGGTGAGATATTTAAGTTGGTTCGTTTGCTAGACTATTGAATGATGAGTCTGGTGAACTTAGACCGAGTATTGTGATTGAAATAGCTAGTGGTAAGGAGGTAGAGGTTGACAAGGTTATTCGTGGGTGTACTATAGTATTAGAGGGCATTCCATTCATGATTGATTTAATACCTTTTGGGCATGGGAGTTTTGATGTGGTGATAGGGATGAGCTGGTTGTCTAAGCATAGGGCCGAGGTCATATGACACGAAAAGGTAGTTCGTATACCTTTGGAGAGTGGTGGTGTCCTTCGGATACAAGGAGAGTGCTTAGGGAAGGACTTGAAAACCCTTAAGACTGCGAAGGCTAAAGAACGTAAGATAGAAGAGATTCCTGTGGTATGTGAGTTTCCTGGCGTTTTTCCTGAGGACTTGTCCGGATTGCCTCCGATCCGTCAAGTTGAGTTCCGTATTGAGTTGATTCCTGGAGCGGCACCTGTGGTGAAACCCCATATCGTTTAGCACCCTCTGAGATGCAGGAGTGTCTGCGCAGTTGCAAGAACTTTAGGATAAGGGGTTTATCCGACCTAGTCACTTTCCGTGGGGAGCACCTGTGTTATTCGTTAAGAAGAAGGATGGTTCGTTCCGGATGTGTATTGACTATCGGGAATTGAACAAGTTGACGGTTAAGAATAGATATCCTCTTCCTAGGATGGATGATCTTTTTGACCAACTACACGGAGCTCGGTTTTTCTCAAAGAATGATCTACGTTCTGGGTATCATCAGCTGAAAGTGCATGAGGAGGATATTCCGAAGACTGCTTTTAGGACGCGTTATGGACACTTTGAGTTCACGGTTATGCCATTTGGGCTGACAAATGCACCCGCAGTATTCATGGATTTAATGAATCGCGTTTGCAAGCCGTACTTGGATAAATTCGTGATTGTGTTCATAGACGACATTCTAATTTATTCTAAGTCGAAGGAGGAGCATGGAGAACATTTGAGGTTGATCCTTGGATTACTGGAGAAAGAGAAGTTGTACGCCAAGTTCTCAAGATGTGAGTTTTGGCTTGAGGAGGTACATTTTCTTGGACATGTGGTGAATAGTGAAGGTATACATGTAGACCCTAGTAAGATAGAAGCGGTCAAGAACTGGAAGGCTCCTACGACGCCGTCCGAGATACGCTCATTCCTAGGATTGGCAGGGTATTACCGAAGTTTTATAGCGAATTTTTCGAAGATTGCTAAACCCCTTACTTTGTTGACTCAGAAAAACAAGAAGTATGTTTGGGGAGAAGAGCAGGAGGTGGCTTTTCAGTCACTAAAGGATAGTTTGTGTAATGCACCTATTCTGACGTTACCTGATGGGCCAGATGATTTCGTTGTGTATTGTGATTCGTCGAATCAAGGATTTAGGTGTGTATTAATGCAAAGGGGTAAGGTGATAGCTTATGCATCCCGACAACTCAAGATTCATGAAAAGAATTATACCACTCATGATTTGGAGCTTGGTGCGGCAGTATTTGCTTTTAAGAATTGGAGACATTATCTGTATGGCACAAAGAGTGTTGTTTATACAGATCATAAGAGTCTTCAGCATATTTTCAATCAGAAGGAGCTGAATATGCGACAAAGAAGGTGGATTGAGTTATTAGTGATTATGATTGCGAGATTCGCTACCATCCTGGAAAGGCGAATGTGGTAGCTGATGCTTTAAGTAGAAAGGAGCGGATTAAGCCTAAGCGTATGCGAGCAATGTGTATGACGTTACAGTTGGGAATTAAGGGTAAGATATTGGCAGCGCAAGAGGAAGCTCTTAAGGATGAGAATGCGACTACTGAGATGTTGCGTGGCTTAGATCAACAAATGGAGAAAAAGGATGATGGTGGACTGTATTTCTTAGATAGAATATGGGTTCCATTGGTAGGAGGTGTAAGGACGTTGATAATGGATGAAGCTCATAAGTCGAGATACTCGATTCATCCAGGATCGGACAAGATGTATTATGATCTTAGAGATGCTTATTGGTGGCCGGGAATGAGGAGGGAAATAGCTGAATATGTTAGCCAATGTTTGACTTGTTTGAAAGTTAAGGCTGAACATCAGAAACCCTCTGGATTGCTACAACAGCCGCCGATTCCTGAATGGAAATGGGAGAGAATAATACTGGATTTTATTACTAAGTTGCCTGGATCAAGTAGTGGACATG
Organism: Artemisia tridentata subsp. tridentata; assembly: GCA_021014915.2. NCBI lineage: Eukaryota > Viridiplantae > Streptophyta > Magnoliopsida > Asterales > Asteraceae > Artemisia > Artemisia tridentata. The sequence goes on along the minus strand of CP139502.1, from coordinate 69,361,696 downwards.
ACACGATATGGGTCATAGTGGACAGGCTAACGAAGTCTGCACATTTTTTGGCCATTCGTGAGGATTATAAGATGGAGAAGCTGGAAAGGATTTATAATAATGAGATTGTGGCGAGACATGGTGTGCCTGTGTCGATTATCTCTGATCGCGATAGTAGGTTTACCTCGCGATTTTGGCAATCGTTGCAAAAGGCGTTGGATATGCGTCTGGATATGAGTACTGCTTATCATCCACAGACGGATGGGCAAAGTGAGCGAACGATTCAGACTTTGGAAGATTTACTTAGAGCTTGTGCTATTGATTTTGGAGGAAGCGGGGATACTCATTTTCCTTTGGCGGAGTTTTCCTATAATAACAACTATCATTTCAGTATTAGATGTGCACCGTTTGAAATGTTGTATGGAAGGAAGTGTAGATCACCTATTCTATGGGCAGAGGTTGGAACAAGCCAACTAATTGGTCCTGAAATAGTGCAGGAGACTACGGATAAGGTGTTTCGGATTAAGGAAAGACTTAAGGCAGCAAGAGATCGCCAAAAGAGTTATGCGGATAATCGCCGTAAACCCTTGGAGTTTAGTGTTGGTGATCTTGTAATGTTGAAAGTGTCTCCTTGGAAAGGTGTTGTGCGTTTCGGTAAGAAAGGCAAATTAGAACCTAGATATGTAGGACCGTTTGAGATTACGGAAAGGATTGGACTTGTGTCATATCGGTTGAGATTGCCTGAGGAGTTAAGTAGGGTGCATGATACGTTCCACGTATCTAATCTGAAGAAATGTTTGGCGGATGCTAGTTTGCATGTGCCATTAGATGAGATTAAGATAGATAAGACTCTTTACTTTGTTGAGGAACCTGTTGAGAATATGGATCGAGAGGTCAAGAGTATGAAACGTGGTAAGATAGCGTTGGTGAAGGTACGTTGGAATTCCAAGCGTGGTCCTGAGTTTACTTGGGAACGTGAAGATCAGATGAAGTCCAAGTACCCGAAGTTGTTTGCTGAGAAGGTTGATGAGACGAGCTGTTAAATCTAGGGACGCGATTTCCCTAAGTGGGGGATGATGTAACAACCGTGATTTTAGCAGGTTAGTTTGACTAATAGTCTCAATCTATTTAACTTTTATGTGGTGTGTACTATGTGCTTAGATGTGGTATATGTGCGGTTTGTGGGTAATAAGTACGTGTGTTAGCACTAAATCCCTTGGTATGATATTTTCTTCATGAGTTGAGTAGTGTGAATTTTGGGATAAGTTCATTTTGATCGCCTTTGTGGTGTAGAAATGACTTGTGTAATTTTGGTGTTTTGTGGTTTTGCGTAACAAGTCTTCGTTCAAATATTTGAGCGTTAGTAAGTTACGTGAAGGTTATTTTTATGGGTTATATTAATTATAAGTGTGAAATTTCTATTTTTGGAAACTTTATTTTGAAAATGATATTTTTTACGGGTTGTCGTAAAAACGTAAGTTTATCGCGTAAGGTGTTAATTTCGGTATAGGGTTTTTATAAAATATAAAGAATATAAGGTTTTAAGTGTAATAATTAATTTTAATAAAAATAAAATAAAAATATATTTATTATATATAGGGCGGCCGAATTTATGTGTTTTAGGGTAATTAGGAAACCAAATTTTAATTAAAATACACTTACCAAATAAAAGTTATCTAGAATTTTCTATGGGGTATTATAAATACAAAACCAAAACAACCCTAACCCACCCTTTGATGATTTTCGTCCAAATCAAGAGAGAACAAGGAGAAAAAAATTAGGGTTTTTATTTTTGAAGCTATAATCAAGAACGAGGTATAGTTTTTAATACTTGTATTCAATTAATTGTTTAAGTATTGTTTTGATTCATGTAACAATAATTATGATGGATCTAGGGTTTATGAGATCTCTGTAAATTTGGTTGATAAAACATGTTAGGATCATTAATTAGTAATATTGGAGTGATTGGTGAAAAGATTTAAGCGTAAAACTTGTTAATTAATGAGTTAAGTTTCTGGCAGAATTGTAAGGCTGTAAAGATTCGATGAGATCTAATAGATGAAGATGAGTTAGATCACGAATTTTATGTCTAAATTGTAGTTCAGTGAAAGAGCTTTCCAAAAAGTCCCACCATAATCAATTTTGAGGTCGGGAAGTCAGTCAAACAATTTTTGTAAGTTAATGTGTCAAAACTGTTAAACCGGGACAGAATTAGGGTAAAAGTATTGAGGTCAATGGTGGCTTTTAAAGTGTAATTAGGGTTAGGCCTTATGTGGAAATTAATTTCTACATTATATTAGACTTCCACGCGAAAATTAGGCGATAATAAGTTGTGCGAGTAGGTCTACGAGGTCAAAACTTTTTGATGTCCGATCATATCCGAATCTGGATAGTTGTCAGGTTTGATTTTTCATTGAGTACTTGTGTGTGTTTTTAGTGCATGGCCTTCTGGGACAAGCTTGTATGCTTATGAAGGATCATGGTGGATTTTTGGTGTGAGTTGTGAAGCGTTATTCGCTGTGATTTTATGTAGGTGAAAGTACCCTACAAATCTGTGTTTTTAAAAGTTTTATTTAAGGGATTTAGTGAGTGTAAAGTATTGGGGGATGATTAGTATGGAGTCTAGGTAATCCATAGTGGGTTATATGAACCTTAGACATCCATCATATATATGTGTTACATGGACTATAGCTTTTAGCTTGGTCGCGTGTAATGTGGTATTGTATTGTTTGTATAGATTTGTGTGTGGATTATTTGGAAGCTGCGGAATTGAGGTGAGTTCATAGTCCCATATTTTTACTTTGTTTTAAACTTGGGATGGAGATGATGCTTGTTAAAATTGTTTTTGAGTTACTGTGATTATGTGTTGTTAAAATGCATGGACTTGTAATGGTTATTGTATGTATACTGCATGTTATTGTGGTGATTATTTGAGTGGGAAAGTCCTAGTGGCTCTACTCATTATAATTATCTTGGATCGGTGGGCGCGTTCCGTCCCAATTGTGGTGGTATTTGGATCGGTGGGCACGTTCCGTCCCAATTGATGTGGTGTTTGGATCGGTGGGCACGTTCCGTCCCAATTTATACTTGGATCGGTGGGCACGTTCCGTCCCGTAAGCTGTGATTGCATGTTAGTTGTATGATAACTTTACTTTTACTGTCCTGCAATGCTATACTATGTTTTATAATCACAGTAAATCGATAATCGAGGTGTTTTGTGTGTCTTAAACCTATGAATCTCACCAACATTTTGTTGACGTTTTTAAGCATCATTTTCAGGTGAGCATTCTAAGGCTAAGATAGAAGGGCGCGATTAGAAGAGACCTAGTTTGCATTGAGGATGGCTTATCTTAGAGTTTAGTTTGATTAAGATGGATTTTGTTTGTGATACTTGAATGTCTTTCATTTTTACTTTATGTTTTAATGGAGATACCTTGGAGATTGTTTTGGATATTTATTTTGGGGTATTGTTACGACACTTTGTGTTTGTACTTTTCTCTATTTATTTGCATGTAGTATTTTCTCTATTTAGACACCAAGTGTTGTGATGATATCCATGATGTTGCACTCGCGTTTCCGCCATTGGCGAGGTGTGACACAACCCCTTTGTGTTACCGTAACATGACCAAATGTATTTTATTTGAGATCAATAAAGAGACCGGAAATCTCCTACTCGGAGGCAAAATTATTTCCATTTAATTATGGAATAATATATGCATCATAGTTTATGACTATGATATTAAACAGTTAACGTTTTGCGTGTCATGAGACTTAAGAAAATATATTGAACTACAACATTACTAATTTACTCTCTACTTAGCTGGTGTTCAACTAATTATACTTTAAACACTATGGATTCACTCAACCTTTGTGTTGACTTTTTAGCATGTTTTATCTCAGGTAATTAGAAGCTGGATTTGGCACGGAGTGGCTGTGGATTTTTTCTTATAAAAAGAGTGTCCAATTTGTTATCATTCAATGAATAATGTATCTTTTATAACGTGTTTCGAAACTTCCCTCTGGGACCTATATTATGTACTCTGATTTAAATAAATGAATGATAACAATTTTATTTAAAACGTTTCTTTTCGAGTCGTTTTATATTTTCATGACTGTGATACTTGAAGTAATACCCCAACTAATAATTCCGCTGCGATTATCGAAATCGGGGGTGTTACATTTCTCAAAACCTTCCACACGTGAACATACATGAAGCTTCTCCCAGCAAAACGTTGTTCAAAATTGGTCTTTGCATTCTCGAGACGATCAATGTCATTTTCCCCGTTTCTACGCTGCAAATGTTTGTAAACAGCGTTGAATTTTTGACAATCATCGTTAATCCTTGTCCATTTACCCGTTAGAATATTTTTGCTACGATTGTCACAGTCAGACTGACTGTTGAACATCTCCAAAATCTGGTTCCAAAAGAACTCATCATTTCTGATATCCTTGTCTTGGGAAACTTCTACCCAAATTTGTGCTAGAACCTTTTCTTCTTCCTTGGTCTAACGAGTATTCACACGCGTCAGTTCCTCCGTGTCATCTTCATCGTCCGCGTCCAATTTCACGATTTTTTTTTTGACTTTTTCGCCATTTTTTTCCTCGCGATTTGGGCGGTTTACAAGTTTGTGGTACTTTGAATTGCGAATCTGATGGTTGTAATTCAAAGTGTTGTTGTGGTTGAGATTGAGGAAACGTTGAAGGTTGTGACAGGTTAAAAAATTGTGGTGACGGAAATCGTTGTTGGGGTAAATTTGCGAATCCATGAAACGCATATTGTTGATTTCGGTAAATAACCTCGGGATTCAATTGCGTACCATATGGAGGAATTTGTGGCGACGACGAGTTAGAGTTTTGTGACGATAGGGTAGATGGGTTTGAAGAACTCCCGTATTGTTGTTGGTTTGAGATGAGAAGATTCGTAAAATACCCGCCCTCATTTGGACTTTGAGACATTTTTTTAAAAGTTGAGATATAGAGCGTAATCGTATTTTTTGGTTGAATTGTATGAGAAAAATAGTATGTAATGGTATAATATTTATAGTGTGTAAATAAAGTGTGTTAAGTGTGTTTTTTTTTTTTTTTTTTTTTTTTTTTTTTTTTTTTTTTTTTAAGAAAAAAAGGAAACGGTAATATTACTGTTTGAATATTAAACTTGGGCCCCACAAATGGTAAGAATGTCAGCCATTTGGGTTCGTCGTCTGCACGACGAGGTGCTCAATGGCGAAGGGTGGCGAGAAACGGGGGTGTAGTGGTGAAGGGTTGCGAGTTTGCCACGTGGGCACGGCGAAGGGTGGCAAAGACCACACCTAGAGCTCTAAAAGCTAGGTAGGTGAAAGAGTTTTAATTAGAGCAATAGGTGCAATGAAGAGCACAACTTACTCATTCGGGCCCCACGGGGTGCCACGTTACCATGACATACCTCCTTTTACAACCCCCTTCCAATAACATACCACTATCTATTTTTATTTCTTTTATTCAAATACCCAAATAAACTAAATTCATTTCATAAAAATAAAAATACAATTCATCAAATTTAAACACATACTAAACATAAACTTACGATACGAAAAAAAAAAAAAAAACCCACAAAAAAACATACGCAACTTAAGGAATACATCAAATTATAAAGAAACTAATTATGTTGTTGTTGTTGTTGTTGTTGAAATTCTTCCCACTGATGTAGTTGCCAAACATGATTGATGAGATTTCGTTGAAGCGCTGCGTGTACGTGTTTATCGCGTAGTTCCCTTCCCTTCTTTCGTTGCACATCGCATCGCTCAATCCATGTCCGTTGTAAATTTATTCGCGGACAAATATACATTTCACTAATTTCGGATATCGTAAATTGTTGATCTTTCAAAATCATGTTATGCAATATGATGCACGTGTACATGATTCTCCGTAGCTTGGACACAGTAAATGCACGCGCCGGTTGAGCAATAATATGCCAACGTCCTTGGAGGACACCAAAAGCTCTTTCGATATCTTTTCGAGCACTTTCTTGTTTCGTTTTAAATGCGGCATTTTTTTGGGTATGTGCAACCGTGAATGATTTGACAAAAGATGACCACTCCGGGTAAATTCCGTCAGCTAGATAATACCCTTGTTTAAATGTACGACTGTTTACTTCAAACGAAACCTCGGGGGCGATGTCATTAAGCAGGTCGTCGAATAACGGATAATTATTCAAAACGGTAAGATCGTTATTCGTGCCCGCTACCCCAAAAAACGCATGCCAAATCCACAAATCATATGAAGCAACGGCTTCAAGCATTAAAGTAGGATACTTTTTATCACCTCGGTGAAATTGGCCTTGCCATTCTTTCGGACAATTTTTTCATTCCCAGTGCATACAATCAATGCTTCCCAACATTTCAGGTAACTTATGAACCGCATTATGTGAGTTGTATAAGTTGTGAATGTCATTCACGTCTGGTTTTCTTAAAAACTCACGCGTATACAACTGGATTATGCACATAGTAAAATTATCTAAACAATCGCGTGCACAATGTTATCCCATTTGTAAATACTCATCAAATGCATCAGCTGTTATGCCATACGCCAATTGGCGTAGGGCGCTTGTGCATTTCATGATCACACTAAAACTCATTAGACCCGCGGCATTGGGGCAGACACTAAAGAATTCATAGTCTGACCCTGGGAAAGAGACTGTAATCGCTGCCGAGAATAAACATGCTGTGCCGGGTGACAGGAATCCTCTGAGGTCAGCTGAACAGGCTGACAATCGGCAGAAGATGCTGAGCAAAGCTGCTTGAAGCGTGAGGCTGATCCGTAACATCAACTACAGAAGAATGCAGTTAGAGTTGATGAACAGGAGAAGGCCGCAATACTTCTCCATCATCATTCTCCCCCGGGGCTTATTAATTAGGTTAAGGAAAATATGAAGCGCCCTCATTAAAGAAAACATTCAAGGATACATCGAGTCTCTTGGATTTCACGTCATAGCGTCTATACCCGGACTGAGCATATCCAAGAAAGACACAAGTGGTTTCCTTGGGGGCAATTTTTCTCTTAACTGCGTAGTTCGGGAAGAGGATGATGAGTTTCAATATATGTTTCAATACCTTGTACTATTTCTAAAAATAGTTTACGCCTCATACGATAGCGACACCTAAAATATTCTTCCGTATATTTTGGATTGTTACCAAAATAATCACCCATTAGACGTGCTTCAGCAATTTGAGGTTCCCGAGGAATGTATGGCCGTTTACTACTTCCGGCTTCTTCTTGCTGCAACGATTGCTCATTCTCATATTTTTGAATAATCATCTCGAGCCCTGAAATCTCTTCAAGATCACTTTCGCCGGAATGAGATGATTCATTCATGTTTTTGGGTTATTATTTTATAGAGTTTAGTGTGAAGTGTTGTGCAGAATGTGTAAAAATATGGTAAGATTTTTAGTATGTATGTATGTGATATTTATAACTTTCAACCTGATTTATATACAAAGAAAAAAAAATCGGTCGGATCCTATAATATAAACGTTGTATAACGTTTATTAAATCAAATTTTGTTAAAACTAGAAAACTATCTTTGATACAAACACTAGACTACTAATGATAATCCTTGAGAGCACTAAGAGGACCAACCTTCCAAATGAGATGGAAGGTGGTATTTATAGTTAATCATGAGATGGATGGGCTTGGACTTGGGTTGGGCTTATACATGGTCTCATTTCATTACAAACTTAAGTCCAAGCCCTATTGATTAAATTAACTAACTATACAACGACACTCTTAATTAAAAATATTACAACGTTAATGACCATCACTTTTTATAAATCCTAACAATCTCCCCCTAAGGGATGGTCATTCAAATGATGCTCGGAGTGATGTGGTCTTTCATCTTCATTTCCTTGTGCTTTGTGTGTCGTTGTAGAATAGTCTTTGATCTTGTTCCTTCATGCTATGTGATCTTCAAATAATTGTCTTTGTGGTTGTTCTTGCCTTCGATCAGCATCTTCATATGAAAGTGATGTCGTGACTTCCAACATACTCATACAACATGATCTTCATACTTATGCCTTCCTCACTTGATACTTGAACTTGTTCTTGACATCTTGATTAGCCTTTTGACTTTGTCTTTACACTTTGTCTTAAACTTGATCCTTTTGTCTTGAACTTTTACACTTGAGCTTTGTTGAGGATGATCTTCATAAGTATGAGTATGCTGAAGTGAAGATGTTTGATGTATGTGATGATGGTTAATGGATGTTTATGGGTAGCTGCATAAAACCGTTAGTAATAATCATCCAGCGCTTACAGGTTGGGACTTTGAGATTGTCAACAGCATAGTGTGAAGACTTTCTCTAATCCTTCCCAGGCCGTTCTGAACCGGATACCCCCGAGAGGGTTTACACGGACACACCGAAGTGCACCCACGATTCAGTGAGTCGCTGGAGATCACCACACGACTGTAGACCATTTGAAGCACGTAACCATCAAGATATGAATGGCAAGATCCTTGGATCTCATTAAGACTCTTGTACTCCTTGTGTCCTTTTTGGTGAACACAAGGGTATTCAAATGGAAGTGTTCCTAAGAGATTTTTGATGAATCTCATGGCTCTAGACTCAATTGTGCGTTTTGGTTTTAGTAGACGGAGGCATGGAGCAGAGTGCCACTTTTTCAATATCAACACATCTCGGAGTAAGAGGCCGATAGATTATGTAGTGTTCTCCGTGAGAATTAAACAAATATCTTTTAAGAGATATCTGAGTGGCTAGGAGGGGTGGTGCAGCATGTCACTGGGTCCATGACGTCTTGTCTTCAATATCAGTATCACCTCAGTGAATACCGATAGCAGATGTATTGACCCGGTTTCTCCCCTAAGTTTTCATTGAGGGCTATTTCTTTTCACCCTTTCATTAAACTTTTCTTTTTAATTCTTCAACCCCTTCTTTCCCTTTCTCATTTACTCCTTTTTTCAATTTTACCTAAGGACTTCTAATTCTAATCTATTGGAATTGTCCTTGGGTAGATCCCTCCGGCTCTGGCGGATCATAGGACATAACCTAACCATAATCACCTTATTACTCCATGATTTTCCTAGGTTAGTTGATCACTTGCCATAAAACCTTTGAAAATCTCTCAAAGTGTTTATGAGTAAAACACATTTAATTAACACTTTGAGGGTTTTACATTTTTGAAATACTCCCCCTTCACATGTGCTCATGCATTTTTGATATAAATTTGCACATGTTGGGTAGAGTTCGCACATTTGAAATGATCGATTTTCAATGAACATGACCTTTGCGAGACACGTTTACATCACTAGTTAGACTAGCTTGAAATTATTACCCGTCCCGGTCATATTCAATGATCATCTCTCGAATTGGTACATTCTACTCAGACAAGTCCTTTGCGAGACACGCTTACATCACTGGAAAACCAGCTTGAAATTATTACCCGTCCCTGACAAGTCTTTTCGATAACGGACATTTAGTTTCGTCAATTCGAGGGTTAAAACTGAGTCTTGAGATTCAATCCACGGTCTTAGATCACATTTTAATCACGTCCTCTCCCCCTCAAAAATAGCATGAAGTGATATTTTTGATATCAATTGATTAAAATGAAACTTTTTGGAGAGAAAGACGGATTTGAGCATGAAATTGGAACATTTTTTCATTTTTTAATTTTATACTCCCCCTTAAATAAAGCATATTGTTAAACCTTTGGGTTTAAGAGGGAGTTTTGTATATGAAAATCTTGAGCACAGAATTTGAGAAAGATTTTGAAAAATCTTTTTGAGAAATCTTGATCATGTGCTCAAGGATTTTTTTTTTTTGATTTTGCCGTTAACATTACGAGTCCTGATCTGAAATATTCAGAAGTCATCAATGTAGCTCGGGTTTCGTACTGAAATATACGAAAGCCGTTAGATTAGAAATTTGAGAGACGACATGTTTTAGAAAACGTTTAAATGAACTCTCGCTCAAGCATCTGTACATGCCCGTATCATTGTTGAATGACATTTCTAGGTACGTACAGAATATCGATTATACGAGAGACATGTCGTGAGAAGAATATTTTTGGTTTTTATATTTTATATTTTTTATGTCTTTTTGAAATTTTATATTTTTCTTTTGTTGGTTTTTCAAATTTTGTATTTTGTTTTTCAAAAATATTTACATGCGAAGCTTTTTGAGATAAATCAAGAAGATTCGAGAAGACTTTCTAACTCTTCGGGAGTTAGGCTTCGCATTCCAATTCGACGAACTAAGTTTTCAAACCGCTCTGTTGGGAGGGCTTTAGTAAATAGATCGGCGAGTTGGTATTCAGTCTTCACGAAAAATAATTCAACAGTACCATTTTCAATGTATTCCTTGATAAAGTGGTAGCGGACTCTAATATGCTTGGTCTTGGAGTGCTGAACTGGATTGCACGAGATGGCTATGGCACTTTTCGAGTCACAATACATAGGTATGCGGTCGAAAGAGTAGCCATAATCTGTGAGTTGTGTCCTCATCCAAAGAACTTGGGCACAACACGCAGATAGAGACACATACTCGGCTTCTGCGGTTGATAATGCCGTACAGTCTTGTTTCCTCGATGACCAGCCTACTAGCTTCTCTCCCAGAAATTGTGCTCCTCCGGATGTACTTTTTGCAGTGACTTGGCAACCAGCATGATCGGCATCTGCAAAGGCTGTTAGTTTGAACTCCGAATCCTTCGGATACCAAAGTCCCATGTTAATGGTTCTTCGAAGGTACCGAAAGATCCGTTTAACCTCTTTGAGGTGAAGTTCGGTAGGCCTTGCCTGAAACCGTGCTAATAAACAGACAGCAAAATGTATATCGGGTCGACTAGCAGTTAAGTACATGAGAGACCCAATCATGCTCCGATATTTCTTCGGATCAATGGGTTTCCCATATAAGTCAGCACCAATATTTCACAATTTTCCATTCCATGTTTCTTTAAAATCTCAATAGTATATTTCGCTTGATTAATGAAAATGCCATGATGGGATTGATGGATTTGAAGTCCAAGGAAGAATTTTAATTCGCCCATCATAGACATTTCAAATTTACTTTTCATGAGATTTTCAAAATGTTTTGAATGTTTCGGATTAGTGGACCCAAAGATTATGTCGTCCACGTAAATCTGAACAATCAAAATGTCATCTTTAAATTTTTTAGTAAACAAGGTCGGGTCAATTGTTCCTTTGGTGAAATTATTATTCAACAAGAAAGATGAGAGTTCGTCGTACCACGCCCTTGGGGCTTGTTTCAAACCATAGATAGCCTTCTTGAGCTTGTAGACGTAGTCCGGATGATCTTTGTCAACATATCCATCTGGCTGACTCACGTACACCTCTTCCTTCAGAGTTCCATTCAAGAAAGCCGTCTTGATATCCATCTGATAGACCGTGATGTTCTTGTGAGCCGCGTACGCTATGAAAATCCTGACTGCTTCAAGTCTAGCTACTGGCGCGAATGACTCCTCAAAATCTATTCCTTCTTCTTGTCTGAATCCCTTGGCCACGAGACGAGATTTGTTGCGAATGACAGTCATTTCTTCATCCTTTTTGTTCTTCCATATCCACTTAAGATCGATGACGAGTTTGTCAATGGGTCTCGGCACTAAATCCCAAGTGTCATGAAGTTGATATTGGAGAAGTTCTTCCTGCATTGCTTCAATCCATGCATCGTCTGACATTGCTTCCCGAATGTTCTTTGGCTCTTTTAAACTGACTGAGCAGGCAAAGATGCACATATCACAATCAGTGGCGAGTTGTCTTCTCGTCTGTACCGGCCTTGAAGGTTCACCAATAACGTGTTCTATTGGATGGTCTTTAGTCCACTTTAACGTTGAAGGGTACCTTGGATCTAACGAATGCGTGTTTGTTGGTTCATGTAACCGAGAAGAAGATTCAGCAGATTCCGTTGCAAATGGGTTTTCAAATGGTTCTTCTTCTTCTAACACTGCATCGTTTTGTCTGTGTTCTTCTTGAATTGGCGAATCATGGTTTTGCTCATCAATCCTGGGTAGAACAATTTCAATCACTTGAGTTGCTCGAGTAGATGTAGATGATGTAGATGTTGAGGGAGTTGGTGTATCAGCTTCGAATGTTGTAGATGCATCTTGCGGTGGTGGTGGTGGTTGTTGTTGAGCGGGTGCAGCGGAACGTTGTTGTGATGCATTTGTCGAAGCTCCACCATAGTACTCAACATACATAAACTCGAAGAAGTTATCCAGTTCTTGATTTGTCGGTTTATCAATGTTGGTTGACTGAGCTCGTTGGGGTGCGAGTCCTGAACTGATATGTCCAGAAGTTTGACTTTGTGGTGCGGTGATGCGTGCGATGTGTCGTTGCGGTTTAGCAGTATTAATGCCTACTCAAGTTTTAAATTTATATTTAGCTGACTTATCAATAACACACACACTTAACGAGCAGTGTACCCGGTCAGTATGAATATAATGGTAAGTAGAGTGTCGATCACTAAGAGTGGAACGTATTATCTAGTTATTCTAATCAGTATTTTAATATATTAAGTTAGCTATACAACCTAATCTATCGCAAGGGGGTTCAGCCTGAGAGACTGGCACGATTTTGTTGCAATTAAATAATAAATTAAACCAATAGGCACGAATCAGTGAATAGCACACACGTACACAGATAAATACTCGAGACAGTAAGAAGGCTGTCCTGATAGATAAGTAGTTTGTCACTTGTTTTATTGCTAGTTTTATATGAAGTGTATAGTTCGATGCAACGCACCGAGATTAAGTCCTTTCTCGTTGGTTCTAATCTTATCGGCGAGTAAACCCTTAATGATTACTTATGACTATCCTATTTATCTTACTTCCTACTTTTCTACAGACGATAGAATGCATAGGCGATCTAATAAACAGGCGAGGGCAGAGGCATGGCGACCCGATCAACGCTCAGCTAGACACAGAGGTTATCAATGCACTAATAAAAGTCACCAAAGACATCAACATATAAACTTTAATTAATGAGAAAGCAGTTTTAAGGGAGTGCAATCTTTCCGTTGTCACATTACACAAGCCACCAATCTTGATGAATTAAAGTTTACTAACACAATAAAACAAAACTACTTAATGAATTAAACACATGCAGCACCTTCTTACAGCTCTTGTATCTTCGTTTGGGTGTGTCTTGTGCTGCCTATTCGACTGAATTCGTCCTAGGTTTCTGTACTTCAGTCTTCTGTCTAAACTTTGGAACTCTTAATTCGTCTGGTCTTTGGGGTATTTATAGTTTCTGTCTGAGGGTAAGATGCGGCGCATCTAGTAAGTAGATGCGGCGCATTGACTTAACTTCGCGTGGGGTCCAAGATTATAATATTCAAGAATATTCGTACACCGCCAGAAGATGCGGCGTAACTCCATAAATAGATGCGGCGCATGTCCTCTTGTATCTTGGATCGTATCTGGTGAAATATTGATAGTGATGCGCCGTATGTGATAAGCAAGATGCGGCGCATCTGGAGCAGAATGTCTTGATCTTGTACATTTCAGTAGACTCTTAACTTCTTGCATATTTTGCTCCATAATTAGTCCAAAATCGCCAAGTTTCACCAAATGCTTGTTTTCAACTGAGAATTACAAAAGTAAACGATTAAGTATCAATCCTCATACATAATATAATAAAACAAGTCAAATTAATAGGATAAATGATAGTAATAAAATGTACTTATTTGAGTTCATCAAATATCCCCCCACTTGAACTTTACTTGTCCCCAAGTAAACCTTAGAATTAATCTTATGAAAATGTATCCTAAAAGATATTAGGATTTATTTTTATATTTAAGCATGTATTCATTTTTGTCATAATTACACGACTAAACACTTAACGAATTAGAAGTTAAATAAAATAATTTGATAAAAGCAAATCTAATCGTTTAACTGTCCAGTCGTGACGAATATTCTATCATAAGCTTGGCAAGTATACACATCTCCCCCACTAAAGCCAAGGAATAACAAGTCTAAAGCGGTAAAAAGGGTTTTTGAGGTTTAAGGGTTAATTATTCTCCTTAATCTCTATCGATCTCAAATTCCAGAAAAGGCGACAAAATCACAAATACATGATCGAATCCACGAACACGATACTTGCAATTGCTCAAATCCTTAACTCGAATAGGCTAAAGATAGGTCCAAACTTCACCAATAATATTATATCAAAAAGGGCGACAAAATCATAAATACATAGCCAAATCCACGACTACGATACTTAAGATTGCTCAAATCCCTAATCTCAATAAATCAAAGGTTTGGTTGGATAAAGAATAATATAGGGTATGGATAATATTTGGGATATAAACTGGTGTAAAAATGAAAAATAAACAAAACAAATAAATTAAAATCCTAAGTGTGGTTAATCACTATCCCAACCATCCCATGAATAAGACTCATATCATAGAATAACTCACGCTTTAACACTTGAAACACACGCTTTAGGTAGACACGAGTTATACTCAACAAGATCTCAATCAAAGAATAAACCTTAGTCGGCGTTCCCATAACTGCCAACTCCCATTCAATCCATAGATATAATATACAACAACTAGTGGTGATATCGACCACTTAATACAAAACTTTACATAAGTTGGTTAAATCAAACATCCAACTTTTCTTTTTCTTTTTCTTTTCTCATTTTTTCGATTTTTTTTTTCAACATATATGTGTAAAATTTCACCACATCACTATAATGATAATTCTGGATAATTTTTCCATACTTTTCATGACTTCAGAAATAATGGTAATAGTGAAAGTAGTAAACATACGAAAAATAAACTCAAAGATATACTATATTTACTTTCACTTCAATTGCATTGTGCAATTTCCCGACCTAACCATAGATAATGAATTACGCACGCGAACACCGGTAATGTAAGGAAACACACTTTGCCTATAGCAATTAACCAACCACGGATTCTAATCTACAGGGTAGGCTAAGGTGTAAGGGTGTAACGAAATATTTTAACAAAGGTGTAAGAAACGAAAGGAATGGCTCTGAGTGTTTTTCTAGGGGTATCTTACTCTAAAAATGAGAGTAACAGAAGGGTTTATACGGGGGTTAACTAACCAGTGTAGTTAGCTAATAACACATAACATATAATGGCTATTTGGGTGTAATCCTAGAAATTTACCAATTTAGACAAGTCATTCCATTTATATAAATAATACTTATTATGGTGGTCTCGAATAGTATACAAGCCAAGTTCTAAAGTTTACAAGTCACCGGCACACTCATAGATTTGTGAATTTTGAAAAATCACAATTTTTGAAAATAACGTCATGTGTGCAGCAATTCAACTTAGACTTTAAACAAAAACATGCTAAAACATTTTAAGTTTTGATATATTAAGCACATTTTAAGCATATTTTGAAAAGTTTAGGACAAGTAAGTGTTAAGTGTTCTAATTCTCCAATCCCCCCACTTAAGTTAAACAACGTCCTCGTTGTTTGTATGAAAGGTTAAAAACTGGAAAATAAAAGAATTAGAACAGAAAAACTCCCCTGAGATTTGCTCGGTATGATCCTCCATTTGTATAAGAGCAAAAATCATCTTTCTTGTGGATGAGAACGTTTAAGCTTCATAGTAGATGTATCCACAGGAAATGCAGGAATCTATAATACCACCAAGGCTTTAAAACACACCTAAATTAAGAAAGGTTCAAACTTGCATAATACATTAGTAGTTAGGAAAAAATAAAATATAAAAATTAAAATGAAAATCATCAGGTCAGTCGATGCGCCGTATCTTATGGAAGAAGATACGCCGTATCGAGCCTGGAATAAATACGGATCAGAATAAAAGATGCGCCGCATCCTTAACCAGGGATGCGCCGCATTAAAATAAACTGATAAAAAGTTTTAAAGTCGAAAATATAAATATGCGGAAAAATAAAGATATGACCATTGCAGGAGATGCCTCGCATCTCAGGATGGAGATGCGCCGTATCCTCTGCGGCCTGACTGACTTGACACAAAAACAGAATAATAAAAATTTCTCCGGGTTGTCTCCCGGTCAGCACTTGTCTTTATTCCAGAGTCTTCAAGTTAGACTCACGTTCAGCTCTTCATTTAGTCCTCGTCACGGTCCATCCTTCTTCCTTCATCCGAAAGACGTTCCCGTATAGCTTTGCGACGTTTTCTTCCGTTCGGCTTAATCTTCTATAACTCTTGGTCTTCGTCGCAAAATACTCTTCATCTGGACCCAAAGAATATTTGATGATTTTAAATTTTTCAAAAATAATCATGGGTGGCTCATTATAAGGAATCCCAAGTAGTTGACACTTTCTTTTGGCGAATTCTTCCTCGTCTTTATCAACAAACTTAAAGTAAGGATCCTTAATCAAATAGTCATCTAGTTCATCAATTAATGACTCATTGCTATCATCTTGAATTGCCTCCCATTCTCTTTCCAATTCCCATTGTAGCCGTCGACTAAGCTTCGTGTAATCATCAAATTGTTCATGCACCCATTCCCAGAAAGTAGTATTTGATGTTCCCTTAAGTCCTTTCAAGTATTCAATTCTACCCTTTTCTTGCAAAGCCTCCGCTTTTTGTGGGCAATCTTCAACATTATCGTACCACTCATAATCTTCAAAGGTTACATCTCTTCCAACCCGTTTCATCCCAATAATACTTCCCCCATTACAGGTTCCATCACTCTTATAATCACAGGTCGGCCAAACACTACTCCCATTCTTGAAAACGAAAGGTGTACATGTGTGATTAATGTGCTCAAATTCCCATGGTTTATCCCAAACCCATGGTATTTCGTCGTTCCATTCGTAGTACCAGGTGTTTTTGAAATCATCATAAGTCTTGAATCCTGGTAGATCTCCAGTTAGCACATCATTGTCGACTCGAAGAAGGTAGTTAAATTCCTTGAACTGCTTGCACAAGGGTGTCTCATAATCGAACACATCAATGTCAATTCTGAATAATTCTTCAATGCCCTCATTGATTGTTGAATCATGAAGTGACGACCCATAGTCGCTTTCTACTTCTTCGTCTTCACCTCTTATCCAATATACCCATAATGCATCCTTAGTAGCTCGATCCATGCTCTTATGGTTATTAAACTTACTAGCCAACCACTATGAAAAATCAACATCGTTGGGATCATGGTCAACGTCAAAGCAAGCTTTTCCAATCATATTCCTCCTTATCTCCATGAACTCGTTAAATTGCTCCTTAAAACTACGTGTCAACCATGAAGTCATAATCCGCTTGACTTCATTTGCAGGGGCAAATTGCGGACTACCATATTTAAGTTCAAGCCAATCATTGAGGGAGAGGTCCATCAATCTCACCAACCTGCCATGAAATAGTAACTCCGCCACAACAGAAATTCTTTCATCGTCCAGATAGTTCTCGTTTAATCCCCAGTACTGTTCGGAATAAGGCATGTAAGAGATTTGGGTATTGCCTCCACCACAGCTTTTGTTGCTTGAGTCCATGTATGCAAGATAGAATTTCCCATCATCTTCTTCGATAGTAGTCCAAGTCAATCCTTTGGATTCAATGATAGGCCATAAGAGCGACAATTCATCTCCAGTGTACCTCACAAATACATCATAAGAGAATACCCCTTTGTCAATGTTGCATAAACGCATGAATTCCTTAAAAACAGCTTCAAGAGGGGTCTCCCAAGAGAATAAATCCGTATCAATCTCGAGTACATTGAAGTTGACATTATCATAAACTTCCATGGATGAGTTCGAAAGCAAGAGCTCCATAGCAAGATATCCGTTCTTCGATATATCTTCCATAGCAAAATCTGTCATCACAAGTAAAATCATCAGTAGGATTTGTTCGCTAGAAGAGAAATTAATGAATATAGAAACGGATATAAGAATACAAATAGCTGATATCTGCAGACGATGCGCCGTATCCAAAAACTTGGATACGCCGTATCTTATAATCGTTAAAATTAAATCAGACTTTATTCAGACAATAGATACGCCGCTTAGAAATTCGAATGCGCCGTATCAATTTTAATTATCAAAAATCGATATTTATTTAAAATTAAATGCGTCGTATTAACAAAAGTTAATGCGCCGTATCTTCGTTACGTTTCAAAATATAAGATTTTTGATTTAGAAGATACGCCGTATCGATAGAGATCGATGCGCCGTATCTGTTTAATAATTCGAAATCTGTTTTTAATTAAAATAATAGATACGCCGTATCTGCTAAAGCAGATGCGTCGTATGGCGTTAACGTTTAAATTTTTTTTTTATCAAAAACAGATACGCCGTATCTTGGGGAAAAGATGCGTCGTATCGAATTAATTAAACGCGTTGTATTTTATAAAAATTGAACGCAATACGCCGTATCTGAGAGATCAGATGCGCCGTATCGTTCGATTTACTTCAGTACAACGATAGCAGAATACAAAAAAAATACGAAAAATAAAAAAAAATAAAACACACGAAAATAAACAGAAATAAAAGCAAACAAATAACACACAAAAACAGAAAATATGCAAAATAGTACAATGAATGCAAATTAATCTAATACACAACAGAATTAGCGATTAGATAAAAAAAATTAAAAACCTAATTAAAATACTAATCAAATTAACAGATAATAACAATTCACTCCCCGGCAGCGGCGCCAAAAACTTGATGCGTGCGATGTGTCGTTGCGGTTTAGCATTATTAATGCCTACTCAAGTTTTAAATTTATATTTAGCCGACTTATCAATAACACACACACTTAACGAGCAGTGTACCCGGTCAGTATGAATATAATGGTAAGTAGAGTGTCGATCACTAAGAGTGGAACGTATTATCTAGTTATTCTAATCAGTATTTTAATATATTAAGTTAGCTATACAACCTAATCTATCGCAAGGGGGTTCAGCCTGAGAGACTGGCACGATTTGGTTGCAATTAAATAATAAACTAAACCAATAGGCACGAATCAGTGAATAGCACACACGTACACAGATAAATACTCGAGACAGTAAGAAGGCTGTCCTGATAGATAAGTAGTTTGTCACTTGTTTTATTGCTAGTTTTATATGAAGTGTATAGTTCGATGCAACGCACCGAGATTAATTCCTTTCTCGTTGGTTCTAATCTTATCGGCGAGTAAACCCTTAATGATTACTTATGACTATCCTATTTATCTTTCTTCCTACTTTTCTACAGACGATAGAATGCATAGGCGATCTAATAAACAGGCGAGGGCAGAGGCATGGCGACCCGATCAACGCTCAGCTAGACACAGAGGTTATCAATGCACTAATAAAAGTCACCAAAGACATCAACATATAAACTTTAATTAATGAGAAAGCAGTTTTAAGGGAGTGCAATCATTCCGTTGTCACATTACACAAGCCACCAATCTTGATGAATTAAAGTTTACTAACACAATAAAACAAAACTACTTAATGAATTAAACACATGCAGCACCTTCTTACAGCTCTTGTATCTTCGTTTGGGTGTGTCTTGTGCTGCCTATTTGACTGAATTCGTCCTAGGTTTCTGTACTTCGGTCTTCTATCTAAACTTTGGAACTCTTAATTCGTCTGGTCTTTGGGGTATTTATAGTTTCTGTCTGAGGGTAAGATGCGGCGCATCTAGTAAGTAGATGCGGCGCATTGACTTAACTTCGCGTGGGGTCCAAGATTATAATATTCAGGAATATTCGTACACCGCCAGAAGATGCGGCGTAACTCCATAAATAGATGCGGCGCATGTCCTCTTGTATCTTGGATCGTATCTGGTGAAATATTGATAGTGATGCGCCGTATGTGATAAGCAAGATGCGGCGCATCTGGAGCAGAATGTCTTGATCTTGTACATTTCAGTAGACTCTTAACTTCTTGCATATTTTGCTCCATAATTAGTCCAAAATCGCCAAGTTTCACCAAATGCTTGTTTTCAACTGAGAATTACAAAAGTAAATGATTAAGTATCAATCCTCATACATAATATAATAAAACAAGTCAAATTAATAGGATAAATGATAGTAATAAAATGTACTTATTTGAGTTAATCATGCGGGTCCTAATCCGGTATGATTAGAAGCCATTGGGTTAAGCGCGGGTTCTAGAGCGAGTCTCTCAGAAGCCATTTGTGAAATTTCATCAAATTTCACATTCATCGTCTCCATTACTCTTTTAGTTCTTCTATTATACACCCTGAATGCCCTCGAGTTGTCTGAATAACCAATGAAGATACCAATATCACCCTTAGCTTTCAGCTTCCCCAGATCTTCTCTATCGTTCGTAGGATAGCACAACGCGCCAAATACATGAAGGTAATAGATATTGGGTTTTCTGTTGTTGACTAATTCATAGGGGGTTTTATTGAATCTTGGATGGATTAGGGATCGGTTTTGAGTAAAACATGCAGTGGAAACAACATCAGCCCATAAGAATAACGGTGCACAGGAATAAATCAGCATAGTGCGAGCAGCTTCCATAAGAGTTCTGTTTCTTCTTTCAACTACCCCGTTCTACTGTGGAGTTCTAACAGCTGATTTCTAGTGAGTAATTCCAGTTTCTTCAAAATATGTTCTTAACTCCTGATTAGTGAATTCTGTGCCATTGTCAGTTCTTACAATCCTAACTAGAGCTTGAAGTAGAACTTGAATTCGCTTTAGAAAGGTGATGATGATGCCTGGTGCTTCGTCTTTTGATCTCAAAAACCTTACCCATGTATATCTTGAATAATCATCGACAATCACAAGAATATACTTCTTCCCATTGATACTCTCAACTCTCATTGGGCCACATAAGTCCATGTGCAACAGTTGTAACTTATCAACCGAACTGGGAACGGTTTTAGGTTTATAAGTTGCCCTTTTGCTTTTGCCTTGCTCACAGGATGGACATAAGTGTTCTTTGGTGTATTTGAATTTAGGGAGACCGGAGACGATGTCGTCTTTGGCAAGCTTTGTAATTGTATCGAAGTTGAGATGGGAAAGGCGTCTGTGGCATAACCAGGACTTAGTGTCATCAGCTCTTGTCATAAGACAAATTGGTGATGACGAGGCCATTTGGTTTATGTCGATAGCATAGAGATTGGTGCCACGATTTCCGGTTAAGAGATCATCTCCAATCAAATTCCTAACGAAACATGTATTCCTTCTAAATGCAACCTCTAAATCTGCATCACAAAACTGTCCGACTGAAAACAGGTTGTGTCCCAATCCTTCGACATAGTAAACCCGAGTGATTAGAAAGTTCCCAAACTGTAGATCTCCATAACCCAGAATAGCTGCTACATGATCATTTCCAAACCGAACTGTTCCCATGAACTTCCATACAAAGTTGATCAGCAGCTTCAGATTCCCGGTCATGTGCTTGGAGCAACCCGAGTCGACAATCCAAAGACAAATTTTAATGACCTGCGTAAAACAGATGATTTTGTATATGGAAACCGTTTAACATTTGGTTCCAGGGGGTTAGGTATAACAGATATATCACACTTAGAGATGGTTTCAATTTGATCTTTTGAAGCAATTTCTAATGTGCCATCCTTAGGTGTAAACATTCTACCCGTTGGTTTCCATGTGCAAAACTTAAGATGGTCCTTAGGTAATAGGCTACTAGTGGTTTTCCTAGATTTTGCAATAATCCTTTTAATGTATCTAGACCTAGCACTAGTTCCTGAAGGCACATCTTTCTGTTTAGGCACAACATTCACATTCATATCATTAGAAACAACATCATCACAAATATTTTCAGACAAAGATTTCTTTCTCATTAAACAAACAGATTCATTACAAGCACTTGAAATATTGTCCTTAACATTACATCTAGATGACATATGTTTCTTCTTGGAAAGCGATAAAATCCTAGGGTGTTCTTCTACTTCTTCCGTTTTATTCTTGCTTTCACTCTTAGATGCAGGCGAGACTCTATTCCTTGTATTGCTCCTAGGCTTTGGTCTGCTGCTCCTAGAGGTACTTGCTACTCCTGTAGAAGGTAAGGCACACGCATTAGGATTTATCTTGTTGTCCTTTGAATCAGTTTTAGCATTCCTAGTCTCTTTTGGATTATCTTTCACACTTTTGTCTATAGCCCTATATGTTTTAGATGTAGAGGTAGACGCAGTAGTGGTACTAATCCTATAAAGGCCAGGTGCTATAACTTTTGATGTTTCGACAACTGCTTTCCCTTTATCAACACTAGTTGATTTTTCACTTTCCTTAGGTAAGGGTGTTGGAGCACATTCAGAAATTGACATTTTTGGTTTTGCAGCCCTTGTTTCCTCACCCTTCCCTTGTTGACTTTCAAGCTGAGACTTCAAAAGATCAATTTGTTCTTGCATGTTTTTGTAAGAACGCTCATACGACAATTTGTCATACTTGCATTCTTCCTTTTTCCGATTAAGTTGTTTAAAATAAGTTATGTTTTCCTTTTCAATTCTAGCAAATGCATTTTCATATTTTTTAACAATTTCAGAAGTCTCAGCTCGAATTCTTTCATCATCTTCTACAAAATATATTTGGTAAATAATGGACATAATATCAGTCGAGAGAGCTTCTTCAGAGAGTGCGTCATTTTGTTTTTCCAAAACTTTGATTCGTTCAATGTTTTCATTAGCTTCCTTCACCAAGGATTTGTGGTCCTTGACAAATTCAGCTGCTTCTTTCACAATTGCATTCTCAACATGGATTACTCTTGCGTGTATTGCAGTTACAATGGGAGTAATTTCTGTTTCGAACATCTTTTTCTGTTCAGTTTGAAAATTTGAAAACCAATCATTGATTGTAACATTTGTTTTGGTTGCCACAACAGTTTGAAGCATTTCAACTCTCTTTTTAAGATCATCCAAAAGTATTCTAGCTTCACTTGTGTAGCAAGTGTTGTTAGAGTACATTTGTTCGATGTTAGAAAGATGTTTTGAAACAACTTTTCTTTTTGCGACAGCCACTGGTTTTTTGTAAAACAATGGTGACTCTTTTTGAACAAGATGAACTCCAGAAAGTTTGTTAAGTTCATTATAGTCAATTGGTTGGATTTCTTTGTTCAATTATCGCATTTTGTTTCTACTCTCTTTGGAAAGCTCAATCGTTTCATAAGAATCATAACCAGCAGGAGGATCATGTACATCATTTATAATATTACCATTATATAGCACATTCTGTTCTTTCTGAGCTTTCTTGAGATAACAAGGGTTTTCACAACCGAGAGCAATTTTCTTCATTGTATGTAAAATCGGGTTTGGATCGTTAATTAACAGATTAATTGTTTGTGTAGAATGACCCGTTTTTACAAGCAATTCTTCCAACTTTTTAATTGTTGCCTGTTTGTCAAGAATTTCATCAAGAAGTTCATCTTCTCATTTTGAAAACTTTGCATGCAACTCTTTCTTCTCTTTTTCAAGATCAGAACAAGTTGATTTTTGTTTAGAAAGTTGGTTGGTTAATTCAGAAATTTCCTTGTTTAAAGATTTAATTTTCATGTTCAAATTGACATCAAGAGTGTCAAATTTGATTTGCAATTGTTTTTCTCTTAAAACAGAATCTCTGTAACCAATTTCAAGTTCTGACTGTCGTTTGTGGTTAAATTCAAAAGCTTTTTCGTTCACCTTGTATCTCTCAAGCTCAGTGGTCAATTTTTCATTCGCGGCCTTGACATCGCGATTGACTTGTTTGACCTTTTCAATTTCAATACTACAGTTGTTCAATAATGATTCAAATAGAGCACGTGTTTCCTCTTCAGTCTCAGTATGCTGTGACTCGAAGCCTCCATTATGATCCATATCTGGAGTAGCCAAATTAGTATTGCTACAACTTGGGGAGTCCATATATGTATCGTAAGTTGGTGTAGGAGTCGCAGGATGCTGTTCATTCTGAGGTGACATTTCAAACATTTCATTATTGTGACATGTAGCATATGGTGGTACCTCCGAGATTCCATTGATATCATAAGCTGGAGGTGCTTCAGAATCCGTATCATATTTAACTTCTTGAAGATTGGCCATGAAAATGCAATTGGCATCGATATCTTCCAAGTCTTCCATATCATCCATCAATGCCATGAAATCATTCTCCTCTGCATTCAACTGAAACCCTACCTTTTCCTTCTGAGCTAGAAGAACTGCTTTCTGAAGATATTCCAGATCTTTCTTCTTTGGCTTGGTGGGACAGTTCCTTGCCATGTGACCAATTCCATTACAGTTAAAACACTTCAACACATTCCCTTGATTCATATTCCCAACATTTCCAGCTACTGGAGCAGCAACATTTCCAAACTGATTCCCCATATTCTGACCCCTTCTATTTCCAGCAACTTGACCGAACTGATTCTGATTACCCATATACTAACCCATCTGATTGCCTGCATACTGCCCTTGATTACCCATCTGAAACCCTGTAGCATATCCTTACTGATTCCC
Organism: Artemisia tridentata subsp. tridentata; assembly: GCA_021014915.2. NCBI lineage: Eukaryota > Viridiplantae > Streptophyta > Magnoliopsida > Asterales > Asteraceae > Artemisia > Artemisia tridentata. The sequence continues at coordinate 69,337,352 of CP139502.1, read as the reverse complement.
ATAAACTCCAACCATTTGTCCTTGATTACCCATGTTGAAACTCGGCTGTGCAATCTGCCTGTTGCGAGTGTTCGATGAAATCCTTTGGTTATTGTTAGTTGGTGTGGAATAGCGCCCTTGGACAACTCTTGATAGTAGGGTGAATGCTTGAGACAAAGAAGACATGTCATCATTAGGATTGTATTCTGGTTCTGGGTATTGTTGTTGTGGAATGACTTCTTGTTGTTGTTGTGGGTAGAATGGTTGTTGTGGAACAAATTGTTGTTGCGGGAAGTTCTGTGTGGGAGATGATGATGATGGTTGTGTATTCACTGTTGTTGGTGTTGGTGCTTGAGCAATCAATGCTAGAGGATCATGTTGTTTGGCTAGCTTCTCTTTCCTTACTTCATCAGCCTCTTTCTGGTTTTGCTTCAAAAAGTCATACAGTTGATCATAGTTCACCTCATGAAGATTCTTTGTTTGGTTAACGATTGTGACATATCGTCCCCATTCCTCTGGTAGGTTGTTGATGAACTTGATGTTTTGAACAATTTACCTTGGAGCCAATTTGTTCCTGATGAGCTCATTCATGATAGTGCAAAACCTTGTGTAGTAGGATTCAATTGGTTCAGCTGGAGTGGATGTGAATTTCTCCCATTCAGTTAGAAGCTTGTTTTCAATGTCTTGTTGACCAATTTCCGTACCATGACAAAGCCTTCGAACTCGTTCCCACATATCATAAGCAGTTTCACAACTGTCAACAGCACAAAATATTTCTTGTGTTAAATCGAGTTGAATTAAGTGCATAGCTAAGTCATCTGCTTCTATTTGCTTCCAATCATCTGCAGTGTATTCTTCTTCCTTTTGATCACGAAAGGATGGTGGAATGGGAGGTGTTTGATTTGGATCACCAGCTACTTGAATCTGACGAGGCTTGAATGGACCATTCTTGATGGAGTTAATCAAGAGTTTGCCTTGTCCATTAGGTTTAGTTTTCAAGTATCGAAGCATGCGGCTTGTCCATGGAAGATAACTACCTTTTTCTAGCATTAGAGGACGGTTTTCAGCACCAGCTGCATGGATGTCTTGTTGAGTAGTCATTGTTGTTGTTGTCTGGTTAAGATGGTATTGGATCGGTTAAAGAACTAGGATTGGGTTGGTTACGGTTCACAAACCATTGAGAAACTTTAGCAATTCAAGAACCTTGATCAGTGTAGGTTAAGCTGAATCAAGTTAACACAAACTGGTTACTCTAGTTACTCGATCAATGTTGTTCCTTGACTATGTTAAGTTACTCGATCAAGTGAGTTCCTCGACTAGGTTAAGTTGCTTGATCAAGTAGTTGCTCGATCAATTAGTTGCTCGATCAATTAGTTGCTCGATCAAGTAGTTGCTCGATCAAGTAGTTTCTCGATCAATTAGTTTATCGATGAATTAGTTGCTCGATCAAGTAGTTGCTCGATCAAGTAGTTGTTCGATCAATTAGTTGCTCGATCAATTAGTTGCTCGATGAAACTTACTCAATGAAACTTACTCAACTAGGTCACAATACTTACTCGACTAAGTGAAGTTCCTCGACTAACCTAGTTACTCGACTAAGTGAAGTTCCTCGATTAACCTAGTTACTCGACTAGTGTTGCTTCCTCGATCAACTTAATCTAGCTCGATTAAATGACTTCCTAGATCAACGTAGATAGTATAGTTACTCGATCAACTTAATCTAGCTCGACTAAGTTAGATACTCGATGATGATAGATACTCGATCAAGTGAAGTTGCTCGATCAAGTCTAACTCGACTAATCTTGCTCGACTAAGTTATGTTACTCGATCAACAGCTCGATCACAAGGCAACTCGATCAACAACTCGGATGAACAGTGTAATCTCGGGTGAACAGTAACCACTCCTAAAAAAATTTCTAGATCTTTGATTTTGCTTTGATACCACTTGTTAAAACTAGAAAACTATCTTTGATACAAACCCTAGACTACTAATGATAATCCTTGAGAGCACTAAGAGGACCAACCTTCTAAATGTGATGGAAGGTGGTATTTATAGTTAATCATGAGATGGATGGGCTTGGACTTGGGTTGGGCTTATACATGGTTTCATTTCATTACAAACTTAAGTCCAAGCCCTATTGATTAAATTAACTAACTATACAACGACACTCTTAATTAAAAATATTACAACGTTAATGACCATCACTTTTTATAAATCCTAACAAATTTACTGACAAACAAGTACACATATATACTTGTCGTGCAGACGAGCAAGGAAGCCAAGGCTAGCCATGGCGAAGGACCATGGGGCAGCGGCGAGGGATGGCGAAAGGCCACGTAGGCCACAGCGAGGGACGAGTTCGATTGCACCGTTTGCTCTTATGGGTTGTTGGAAGCTTATAAATATATGGTCAAATGAGCGGGAAACTAGTTTATTGGTGTATAAGTGTTTTTGGCAGGAAAGAAAAAAAGTTATTGACCCACTAGAACATCATCTATCTCACGTCTGAGCCATTATGAATGGTCTGCATACACACTACAATCAATTTTATTTATTTTTTTATTGGCAAAAACAGAATTTATATTGATAATCTGAAACTTCAACAAAGTTAGTACAAAACACTTGACTAGAGATCCTTACTTAACTACTACTTTCGTCTTAAAATAAGTGTTCAGTTTGACTTTTCAGAGTCAAACTGGTTCAACTTTAACCTTATCTATTTTTGGGAATGTTATATAATACTTGATGCAAAATATATGAATAGATTGAGTTTTAAGTGTATTTTTCATTGGTATAATTTTTCATCAAGTATTATATAACAAAAAAAAAAAAGGTCAAAGTTGAACCTGTTTGATTCTGAAAAGTCAAACTTGACACTTATTTTGAGACGGAGGGAGTATAAAACAAACTACACTTGACTAGAGATCTTTACTCAACTACAATACAACTACATTTGATACAACAAACTAGAAATTTCAATGAAGCTCTCCCGGTTGATCAATCCAAATGTGATATTGTGAAGAATTACATAATTTTTGCTCAACTGCACACTGAAACGCTCTTCGTTAAATGTCAATCAAATTTGTTTCATTAAATGTCATCCACTAGCTGCTTTGTTTCTTAGTTAATTATTACACAAAAAAAACATTTTTACCATTTTTATCTCGGTGGGTGAGCCACTCATCGCCACCTCAGCGACATTTCAGCTTTATCTCTTCTCTCACTCCCTTTACTCCCTCTCACCATATATCTGTTTTGGTCACCTTTCCTTCACCTTTATTAAGATACCCACTTTATAAAAATATACTCAACTAAATATCTCACACACACTTACAAACCAAATAAAAAATATTTAAACATAAAAGGTTGCACGGTTTCCAAGTGATGACTGAGTCACCTTTGACTACATATTTTGCACACACTCGCTCGTGACCATGGTTTGTTGTTTTGGTTGGTCCCGCGTGAAATGGTGGTCACGGAGCTTGGGTCACTCCCACTCCGGATGGCCTTATCTCATAACGTGTATGAGTTTGATTGTTTGACATGTTGATTATGAAACTTTTGCTCGTTAATCTGGTGAAATATGCTTTAAGTTTCGCTCGTCTAATAAATGTCGCTCTATGTTTAGTCTGCTTGTTGAAGTATATAATGACATGAAAGTGTTCAAATTTTAATTTATCAAGAAGTATTGAACTAAACAGAAAAGCCCTTTCCACTAGTACATTAACGACAAATGCCGACGACATTTTTGCAACCGTGCCGACGTCCCATTAAATCCCGACTACATGACGTCGACACTCTCTTGTCGACAAATGCTCCGTCGCTATTCAACTTCCCGACAAAAAACCCCGACGACACTGTGGGATCCACACGTTTTTCCAGTCAAAATTTTTTGTGGTTTGACAATATTGTCCGGACCATACTGCTAATTAATGATTGGATTAGTTAAGCCTAATTACTATGTAAATTAATTCCGATGACATGACGTCGGTATTAATTTATCATAGTCAAAAAGCAGTCAACGAAAGTGTATATAATACCGACGACATGATGTCGGTATTATTTACGAAGGTCAACAATCAGTCAACGAAAGTGTATATTATTCATATTATGAAAGTTGAAATAGAAAGCCTTTTTAAGGGTAGATATAAGCACATCATCTTTTCAACGTGAATGTCACGTAACTTAGTTGGCAATGATTGTGATCATCTTTGCATCTAACAAGCACAACTTCAATGATTTGATCATTGGTACCCCCATAGCCACAACTAGAGATGCACAAATGGGTTAAAGCCCGAGCCCAGGCATAGGCCTGGTCTGAAAAAGCCCGGCCTGAAGCTCGGTCTGGCTCAACAGGCCTAAATGGGCCTTATATTTTTCACCAAAGCCCGGTCTGGCCCGGACTAAACCCAAAGCCCTAAAAAGCCTGTTGAAAAGCCCCATAGCCCGCCAGAAAGCTTGAAAAGGCTTGCCTAAAGGCCCGAAAGCACGGGCTTATGTTGTTAAAGAGTTTTTATTGTGCAATTAATGTGCTTCTTTATAATCTGTAACATTTTTTTTGTTATTTTTTAGTAACGCATTTACAAATGTTGATCAAATATTTCCATATATAATAATTATATTATTATTAAAAAATATATAAAAAAATCCCGGTCCGGACCATTTGGGCCGAAATAAGCCTAATATTTTGGTTAGGGTCCGGGCTTAGCCTGGCCCGGACTTTTTTTAGCTTGGGCTTTTTTGAACTATAAAAGCCCGGGCTCTTTTGAACTATAAAAGCCCGGGCTTTTTTCGGCCCGGTCCAAGCCCGGCCTGGCCGGGCTTTGTGTACCTCTAACCACAACTATTGAGTGAGTCATGTATATCCCACATTCGGGAAAGTCAGCCGGTTGTGGCTAATTCGAGTTATCGGTTATTAGCACCTAACATATCCTCTTCAACTAGACACTGCGATAGCAAATGCTAGTTGCTCGTGCCTGCAAAAAATATTTATACGTGTTGGCGTATGTGTCCGGACGTCATGATCCGTCCGGACCAAACCTACTCATCCGAACGTTGTATTTCGTCCGGACTATCCGCTCATCTCCGGACACGCCTACTGACAGGCCCGCCGCCATTTACACTGAGCAATCCCATCAACCACCGCCTTCCCAGATTTCTCGGGATTGTGTTTCCCACGTGATCTGACACCTACCTACTTGGTCAGGCGTAGGTCAACTCGCTTAGTCTCAAGGTAAATAGGTACAGTAGGTGTGGGTAGTATAAATACCCACACCTCATTTATTATTGACATTTAATTTTACACCTACAACATTTACTCTCATTTTACTGTTCAACCCTCCATAATTATCAGATACTTACTCTCACACCGGAGGTTGGTCTTGGGATAAAACCCGAGGCGAGCCTAACGTGTGTATTTCTTGTGTATAGGAACTCTCAAGGTCCGAAGGAATCATTCCGAAGGACGCTACACAAAAGTGGAACATATCTACAAGGTTTTACCTCAACAAATTGGCGCCATCCGTGGGACCCACTATTCAATCTACGAAAGCATTGAAATGGCTGGTCTTTCCTTTCATTCCCCACATCTCGAAGTCGAAACCAATAACAATCACAACCAAGACGAAACCAATATCAATCACAACCAGTACGAAACCAATAACAATTGAAACCCGAATGAAACCGATAATAATCAAAACCAGCATGACAACTCGGCAGAGGAATCTCCCAGCCCCCAGGATCTGATCGTTGGCCAAGTAGCGTCACTAACGGAACTGATCAAAAAAATAACGCACAGGGCGGAAGCACTCTTAAACCGATACGACTCAACTTTGAGGACGAAGGAAATGCGAGTCAGGGTAAGGGAAAGGTAGGCGAGGGGAAGGATGATGACCTACACAAGCCTTTTAAAGAGGTGTTAAGGTCACCGTTTACTCGCCGCATCGTGGAGTTCTCCGGTCCAAGCCATGTAATGCCACTGAACATGAAGTTCTATGACGGATCAACGGATCCGAATGATCATCTCACCAGGTTCACAAGAGCCGCTAACCAAGGGGAGTGGCCGATGCCGGTGTGGTGTCGCATGTTTCAGCAAACTCTGGACGGAGCAGCGGGAGGATGGTTTGAACGGTTAGAACCAGGAAGTATTGATAGCTGGAACGAATTAAGAGAGCAATTCTCGACAAGATTTGCCCTTTGGAAGAAATGTACGAAAGACCCTACGGAGATTACAAAGATTATCCGGCGAGCTCACGAATCCCTTCTGGATTTTAAGGAAAGATGGACAGACGAGGCAAGCTACATCAGCGGTGTGCCGGAAATTATGAGGATCTCCGCCTTCATGAGCGCACACAAATGCCCGGCCCTTGCCAAAAAAATTTTCGATAGGGTACCGCGAACAGTTACGGAGATGTTTACCAGAGTAGACGATTTCATAAGATCGGAGGAAGCGTATCGTAGTACGGAATTACCGAAAGGCTAGGGTTTTAATTCAAACAGGAAGGGAAGTCAGGTGTTCAGAAATGATAAGCCGCGAGGGGAACGCCGGAATGATTACCGCCAGAGGGATGTGTACCACCCTTATGATGCTCCCAAAAACAACTACAACTGAAACGACTACCCCCTTTCGGAATACCGCCAAAATGACACTCCTAAACCAGGTAATCATCGCGCAGGTCTAATATCGTTGGTAAAACCCCCCAGGGAAATCCTAGCCACGGAGCATCATCTGAACCTACCAGCCCCTCCCCCGATAGGAAGCAGGCCGAGAAAGGAAAATCTGGATAACTACTGCGAGTACCATAGGAAGAAAGGGCATCTCATTGACGATTGCTTCCAGTTAAAGAAACAGCTTGCGATTACGTTAGAATCCGAAAAACTAGACCATCTTCTAAAAGATTTCAGACAGCAGGACGGGGGAAAAGGTAAGGACCAACTGAGAAGAAATGATACGGGAAAAGCCAAAGTAATCAACATGATAAGGGACTTACCAGATAGTCAGAAGAAAGGGTTCGGAGGTCATGGTGAGAGTTGGATGAACGTCCCAATAGTCTTTCCCCCCATGATGACAAGGGATTTGTCGGACGAACCTCTCATCATTGAAGGCGATATCGAAGGGTACTTGGTCCGAAGAATATATGTGGATGAAGGGTCGTCCGTAAACGTTATGTACGAACATTTCTTTGATAACCTCAGTGCAAAGGTAAAAGCCAAGATTAAAACGACGAGCATTTCCCTGGTAGGTTTTTCCGGAGAAACAAGTAGACCGATGGGGAAGATCGAGTTAGACGTATGTTTCGGTGATCATGGAATGTTCCGAAGGACAGCCATGAGATTCTGTGTGGTACGGTCTCCATCACCCTACGACGTGATATTGGGAAAATCCGGGCTGGTAGAACTAAGAGCCATCCCTTCGACCATACATTCCATGATCAAATTCCCTACGCCCGAAGGGGTAGTAACCTTGGCGACGCGACCGGCCACGATATTAGAATGCCAGAGACTAGAGAAAGGACAGATTGAGGCCGGCCCGCAAAAGACAAAGATCATTAATCCAAAGATGGACAAGACGGAGGGGATTTTGGTAAACCCCGCATATCTCGAACAGTCAGACACTATAGGAACAGGGCTCTCAAGGGAATGCCGGAGACACCTGATCGAGCTATTAAGGAAAGATAAGGACATGTTCGCAGGGCAGCCTTCAGATATAAGCGGGATGCCGCAACGTCTGATCGGACACCATCTGGATGTTGACGCTCCAGACACACCGATAGCCCAAAAGAAACATAACTTGTCCGCAGAAAAGAATCAAATAGTATTGAAAGAAATGAACGAATGGCAGAAAGCCGGAACTGTCAGACCGGTCCGATACCCCACTCGGATCTCCAACCCAGCACTCGCAATGAAGAGTAACGGTTCATACACGATTCATGCAATGAACCGAGAAGTCCCCCGGACTTAGAATGTAATGAATCTACGAAATTGTTTTTTGTGAAAGTTGTAAACCAAAACTCATTAGTATTTATGGTAATCCATAGTTCCCCAACGACCGGGGGAACAATTTTTCAATTTAATTGTATTACATGTTCTATGATTACACTACGAATAAAATTAAAACGGATGGTGGAAAACACTCCGTCTCCAAGGAGCGGATCGTGGAAAACACTCCGTCAGCAAAATTAAAACGGATGGTGGAAAACACTCCGTCAGCAAAATTAAAACGGATGGTGGAAAACACTCCGTCTCCAAGGAGCGGATCGTGGAAAACACTCCGTCAGCAAAATTAAAACGGACGGTGGAAAACACTCCGTCTCCAAGGAGCGGATCGTGAAAAACACTCCATTAGCAAAATTAAAACGGATGGTGGAAAACACTCCGTCTCCAAGGAGCGGATCGTGGAAAACACTCCGTCAGCAAAATTAAAACGGATGGTGGAAAACACTCCATCTCCAAGGAGCGAATCGTGGAAAACACTCCGTCAGCAAAATTAAAACGGATGGTGGAAAACACTCCGTTAGCAAAATTAAAACGGATGGTGGAAAACACCCGTCTCCAAGGAGCGGATCGTGGAAAATACTCCGTCAGCAAAATTAAAACGGATGGTGAAAAACACTCCGTCTCCAAGGAGCGGATCGTGGAAAACACTCCATCTCCAAGGAGCGGATCGTGGAAAACACACCGTCAGCAAAATTAAAACGGATCGTGAAAACACTCCGTCTCCAAGGAGCGGATCGTGGAAAACACTCCGTTAACAAAATTAAAACGGATGGTGGAAAACACTCCGGCTCTAATAAGCGGATCGTGAAAACACTCCGTTAAAAATTTAACGAATAGTGGAAAAACACTCCGTCTCCAAGGAGCGGATCGTGGAAGACACTCCGTCGGAAAAATCTAGCGGATCGTTAAAACGCTCCGGCTCTAAGGAGCGGATCGTGAAAACACTCCTCCAAAATAAAATTAAGCGGATGATGGAAGACACTCCACCTCCAATGCATGGATCGAGAAAACACTCCATCAAAATGAAATTAATTGGTGGCTGGAAAATACTCCGGCTCCAATGAGCGGATCGGGACAACACTCCGAAGCTAGAATGCAAGTAAATTAAACAACTTTTTTGTAGAAATACAAATGGCAATTTATCGTTCTACTAAAATATCCGACGATACAAAAGCGTGACAACATCGATCACGATTAAATTCATACACACAGAATACTTAGTTACAATAATTGTTCTTAGTACATTCATCCGATAAGAAAAACAACAAAATCAATGGGCTTTATCAGTAATATCTTTCACGCCGGAAGAAGTTCCGGTCTGCTGAGGTGGAACTGCTTCTATAGTCTTTGGTTTAGAAGCAGGCACGTCCGGGAAGTGGTTCATAAGATCACCCAACGGAAGACGGCAGGAGTCCACGAGCTTCTGAATGTACGGATACTGGGCTTCGAATAGCTTCCGATACTCCGCTTTCCATATGGCCGGTTCTTCCATGTCGAGATTCTTAAATTTGCCCAGAAGTATTTCAAGATCATCTCCTTTGCGCTCATACTTAATACCATCCAGAAATCCGGCGATATAGAACAAGCTATAAACCCTCCCCATGCTCTTTTTGTACTCGGAACTGTCGAACAACCTACGGCAAACGACCAGAAGTAACTCCCTCACCGTATTATGACGGGCAACTTCCGACTGACCTACCTCCACAACCAATTTTTTATTGTCCCTCTCCAACCTATCAATGACCTTGTCTTTCTCCCCCATTTCCTGTTCCAGCTTCTTGATCTTTTCAGCCTGAGAAGCAGTTGTTTTGATGAAGCGAAAAGTGTACCGCTTTTAAGGGGTCATTTAAGCCCTAAATCGTATTTATTTGATCAAATATTGCCCTAAATTGTTCCTTTTGTCATTTTAGGTACTTTTGAGGAGAAATCTGGAAAAGGAGGCATTTTGGACGTTTTTGGAGCATAAAAGTGAAGAAAACAACAAAGTCTCAAAATTGTGCTGGAAATTACCTTTGACGGCGTCAGGATTTGTTCTGGACGGCGTCATGGCTTGGCAAGAAAAAGGTGGATGTGAAAATTACTCATGATAAGCAAGAAAAATTTGCATGGAATTCTGACGGCGTCACGCTTTAATGTGATCAAGGTCGTCACGGCTTAATTTAAAGAGGGACGGCGTCACCCCTAAGTCTGATGGCGTCAAGCCTTGATAAGCCAGAACAGATTTTGGAGAGCTAAAGAGGGACGGCGTCAAGAAGGCCATCCGGGAACCCTAAAAGCGGCGAGGTGACGGCGTCACACTCCATAACGTGACGCCGTCAGATCTGAAAGTCTATATATAGTTTTGCAATTTTTTGTCATTAGAGTGGAACTTATTGGGGAACTTTGTGTGTGAAAACCCTAAGACGATTTTAGCAGCTTTCTCAAGGCTTTTTGCCTTGAGATCTTCCATGTTACATTGAAGATAAGTTATCAATTAATCATTCAATATGTCTATGTGTTGTTTGATTCTATCTTGTTCTTGTCTTTTGTTTAACATGCTAGGCTAGATTTATCTTGTGTTTGCTTAGATCTAATGAAACCTAGCTATTGATTATTGGTTATTAGTGTGTTATTAGTTGTATTGGATGATTGTTCATCTATGTTAGGCTTAAGAAAACTGGCTAACTTCCTATTCGGTAACTTGCTTGAACGTCTTAAGAAACATGAACCAATGCGTACTAAGGTTTTTATGGTTGTATTTAATGCACAAGCGAATTCTAGTGATCCCATGTTAGGAGCTTCCTAGCCGGCTCGACATAGGAGTGAAGTAGGAGCTTGTAGAGTTGGGGAAGTACGTACGCCACCCCACGATTGGTATTAAGGAATACACCCGTCATCCACGCAATTAATACACACTAATCAACCGGTAAAAGATAGTTAGGGAGTAAGGAAATCTAAGTAAACACATTTCCCTCCACATAAGTTTTCACCACCTTTTCATTTTCTGTTATTTTATTTTATTTGCATTCGTAGTTATTTGGGTTAGTTGATTAGCAACTAATTCCGCCCACTCTTTCAAACCCGAGATTTTACTTTCTTTCATAAAAAATTATAAAAACATAAAAAGAATCTTCTCTCACCCTTAGACCTATTAGAGTAGTTTTTCATACCTAACGAACACTATTCCCTGTGGAGAACGATCAATCCCCCGTACTTACCACTACACTATACTACATCGGTCAGGTACACTGCCTGGTGGGGTTGTAAGCCTCTTGAGATCCCTCGAGAGGTAAAACCTGTTGTAAGGTTGCAAAACCACGCATCAAGTTTTTGGCGCCGCTGCCGGGGAATAGTTATTGTTTAGGTTGAATTTTTTATTTTATAGGTCTACTCACTAGATTCCTTTCTAGTGAGATTTTTATTTTCTTTTTCTAGGTTTTCTTTAGTCTATCTATTTTCTTCGTTTCTTTGTTCGTAACCATTACCATTCGACATCATGGAAGATGGTAATATCCTTAATCCCAACAACCCACCACCACAACAACCACCGCCTCCTAGAGCCCGTACTTTAGGAGAGTACTCCCGTCCTAGCCACCATGGCTATCGAAACACCATTGAGCTCACTCAAGGAGCCAATGTCACTCCCTTGCGATTCGACACCATCCGGTTGGTGCAAAGCGGATGCGCATTCCATGGACTTCGTTCTGAAGATCCTAATCAACATCTCAAGGACTTTCTCAAAATTGTTGATTCTATAGACCTTGATGTTGCCACTCGAGAGACGACCCGATTGCGTCTCTTTCAATTCTCTCTGCGGGACCAAGCTAGTCAATGGCTAGAGCTTCAACCCGCAGGATCCATCACCTCTTGGGATGATCTCACCACTCGTTTCCTTGCTCAGTTTTTCCCACCGGGAAGAACTACCAAGCTAAGGAATGATATCTTGATGTTCCAACAACGTCAAGGCGAAACCATCTACGAGGCATGGACTCGATTCAAGGACTTACTCCAAAAAGTCCCTCACCATGGCTTAGAACTTTGGCTCCAAGTCCAAATCTTCTATGACCATGTCAATCTCTCCACGAGGCAAACCATTGACCAAGCGGCTGGTGGTAAGCTACGTGATCTAAGTGCGGAACAATCATGGGCTCTCCTAGAGGATCTTGCTCTTTATGACAACGAAAGTTGGAGTGATCCCCGTGATTTGAATAAAACGATCAAGGCAATATCTTTGCCTTCGAACAATTCAAGCACTTCCGACCGTAGGATCATAGAACTTGAAGACCAAGTCAAGTTTCTCATGAAATCCTACGAGGCTCCTAAACCTTCAATCCAAGTGAACAAAATCACTTCTTCATGTGAATTATGTAGTGGTCCCCACGACACTCGTGATTGCATGGAACTCCCCGAACAAGCTTTTGTGGACTACGCATCCTCGCGTACCGACGGAGCGGGAGACAAGTGGTACACTTTCAAACCCGAGCCAAACCACTACGGTGATTCATACAACCCCTCATGGAAAAATCACCCAAACCTTAGGTGGAAGCAAACCCAAAACGCACAACAAACCAATTCTTCCAACCCACCTAATCGTTTCCAATCAAGCGGTTCCAACTCGAACCGTACTTTCAACAACGATCCTTCCGGCAATGGTAGTACCGATAACTTTGAAGGATTGATGTCTCAATTTATGGCATCTCAAGAAGCTCGTTTAGCCAAGTTTGAAACCGATTTCAAACAAAAACAAAGCGAGATGACCAATAAGATTGACACTTTGTTGAAAGCCCTCAATGACCGAGAAATGGGAGCACTCCCTAGCAACACGGTCAAGAACCCGAAACTAAACGTCAACGCCATCTCGTCGGTTTCGTCTCCTAGTTCTTGTCCACAATATTATTCGGTCAATTCCATGAGCACGTGTTTCAAACAAACCCAAGTCGTTCTAAATGACCAAGAAGTTATGACATCCAAATTGGTCAACAACATAGTTGAAACACCTCCCACTCAAAACCTTGACGAAGAACTCAAGGAGCTCCACCTTGAAAGTCCGGTTGTTGATGTGTTGGATGAGAAGAAGCTCAAGTTAGGCGAAAAAGGGACCGCCTTCGTTCAAAACAAACTACCTAAGAAATTAGATGATCCGGGCTTATTTGTTCTACCTTGCAAGATCGGTAATTCGGAGGCTTATGACACATTAGCCGATCTTGGATCAAGCCTTAACCTACTTCCGTTACCTCTCTACACCTCTTTAAAACTAGGAAAACTTGAAGAAACCGAGGTAATAATTGGTTTAGCGGATGGAAGTGTTGCTTACCCGGTTGGAGTAGTCAAGGACGTGTTAGTACACATAGGAAAACTAACCATTTTGGCCGATTTCCACGTCCTTGATATGGTTAGCGACCCTACATGCCCCTTGTTAATAGGTAGAGGATTTTTGGCAACCGCTAGTGCTATGATTGATTGTAAGGAATCTAAGATAGCGGTAGGAGAAGGAGATACTTGGTCAGTCTATGATGTGAAGAAACATGCCTATGATGCGAGTGATGAACCAACACCCCATTGGTTAGAATTAAATAGGAGACCATCTAGATATGGACCTTGGATCAATAGAGACTTCATAGGACCCCAACGCCCATTTTACCTAGAAGAGGACTTTGTGAACCGAACACATACGGTAGAGCAACTCTTAGCTAGGGACACCGAATTGGATCCATTTGAAGACCCTCTAGTTTTTAGGAAGATGATTGATTTCCTAGGAGTTTTGCCAATTAACCTAGGGATGAATAAGTGGAATTGTGAGGACGATGATCATAAGTGGGATTGGGACAAACCACCCAAAGATGGAGATGGGTCATGGCATATTAAGATGACATTGTATGACCCAGATGGAGAGAAGTTTGAAAAGATATATCGTACTAAGCGGACCAATAGAAAACTTCAATCCAAGCTTAACCCTAAAGACGTCCTCGATGACGAGCTTACTTACATAGGGTAGCGTGACTTTGAGTCTAGCTACAAGACTCGTTAATAAAGAAAAGCGCTTCTTGGGAGGCAACCCAAGTTTTATTTGCTTTGTGTGTTTATTTATTTGTTTGTTTGATTTTATTTGTTTCCGTATGTGTGTTTAAGTTTTATTATTATTGATTCATGTTAAAAACTAATTTGTGAAAATGCTTTATCTTGTTTTTAACTTCGTCTTAACTACATATAAAGGTATTTTGCAAAAGTTAAGTGTAAGGGAAATCTAAATCGGTTTATTAGAACACAAATGAACATGAATCGTAATAGTAATAAATGAACATACATATTAGTATTTGTTTGAGTCAAATGCTTGTATCGAGTCATAATGATGTTTTGCAGGATTTCCAGGAAGTAAGGTATAGGTTTTTCCAAAAATTTTCCGGAAACATAACATGAGAATTCTGTCAGATTATTTCTGACGGCGTCAGGTTTAATTTTCTGAAAATTTTTGAAAGTTTTGTTTTCATAAAAAGTTTTTATTAAATTTCTAACTTATAATCTCCAGGAATCTGCAAAATAATCATTCCACAAGCATTATATCCTTATATATAGATTTATCCCGCCGATGTTATGCAGGTTTTCGTGTTTGTTTTCTCAGGTTTAACAGGTTATTTTGGACAAGGAAATGTATGTGGAATCAAGCTTTTGGCGATGCATTAGTCATGGAGCTTCAACATTACCTTGGAAGAAGATCTAACCGTGTTACTTCATTATCCACCGAGCGAATCAGGGGAGTATTTGATTTCATTCTTTTACTTTATGCTTTTACATCTTGTTATTTGAACATTGGGGACAATGTTCATCTTAAGTGTAAGGGGGGGGGGGGTAAAAGTACGATTAGAGAATGCTATTACGCTTGATTTTTGTTTGTTTAATAATAGATGTGTAATAAAACTGAGAGAAATACTTGTTAGGGCAATTTTAGTGCCAAATTTAAATTTTTTTACAACATTTAGGAGTGAAACTTTGATCTTAATGAGCGTCTCATGGATAGGAATTATATGACTAGCACAAAAACCGTACCACTAAAAAAATTTTCCACCCCCAAATATGTGAGGTTCGCCCCTAGAATTGGTAGGAAAAGCATTTATGCTATGATGTGTGTACCGGTAGCACTTAGATTCTAGAACTTGCGTTAGGACCATTCCAAGGCCACAAGTGAGACTACATTCGTGTAGTTAGATTTACTACATGATAAGAGGCATTAGGATAAACCCATTGTTTTACACCTGTGTTTTTGTTATAATTACATTGGCTACATTGGTCTAGTAATTCTCCTACACCCTTTGCGTTGTACTCATTTTTAGTACACGATACCCCTAGTACACCCCTCAGAGCCTATCTTTTCGTTTCAACCTTTAAGAATTTTACTTAAAGGAAGAATTTGTTACACCCCACTAAAATGTACACCCAAATCGCCTTAGCCTACCTTGTATGCACTCATTTTTAGTGCATTATTGTGACAACATTTGTTTAAAACCCAAGTTAATTATCTAGTTGATTACATGGTTGCTAAGTCGAGTCATATCCTTGTACATATTGTTTTGGGACGATTGGGACTCATGGGTGAAGTACTAGTGTAATGGAGTAATGGGGAAGAACATCATTTATTACCCCCATATGTGCTAAATATTTTAAAAGTACTCCAAGTGTTTTAATTATCTTAATTCGAGTCATTAGAATAGTAATTTGTAAAGTTATGTAAAAGTTCAAGTGTAAGGGGAATGCAACGCCCCTATGATGTATTATTTTGGATGGTAGGGCAAAAGTGTATGCAAAAAAAAAAAAAAAATCAAAAAAATCAAGAAAAATACAAAAAAATAAGAAAAGAAAAGTAGAAAAAACATACGGACTACCATCCCGTTTCATTTTATGTTTATTTTATCTTTTTGTTATTTTATTTTTTTTAGCTTAAGATTGAGTCGAGTCTTGGCTTAGCAACATTGTATAGTACATGTAATTAATCAAGATCTTTAACTCGCCACCAGTAAAATATCCTTTATCCAGCAAAACCGTGTTTTCCTTTTCCCTACACCTAACGTTATAACCCATTTAAAAGCCCTCTTTGATAGTTTATCTTAGGTGCTTAGCGCCTAGTGGAGGAGGTTTTCGATCCTTTCCCAAGCCTATGGTAATCTGTTTGCTATGACAGGTAGTGAGAGATATTATCCGTTTTTATTTATGAGATTTATTTTGATGACACTTGAGAGAAGTGAGTATCTAAACACTACTTGTGAGGTGCTAGTTTGTAATCTCCGTGCTTATTATGATTAAAGTGGAACGACTATTTGTTGCAATTACTTTTATGTTAGCATTAAATGACCCCTAACTTGTATTTTAATTAGAATAAAAGCGCATTTGCTTGAGGACAAGCAAATCTCAAGTGTAAGGGTATTTGATGAAGCGAAAAGTGTACCGCTTTTAAGGGGTCATTTAAGCCCTAAATCGTATTTATTTGATCAAATATTGCCCTAAATCGTTCCTTTTGTCATTTTAGGTACTTTTGAGGAGAAATCTGGAAAAGGAGGCATTTTGGATGTTTTTGGAGCATAAAAGTGAAGAAAACAACAAAGTCTCAAAATTGTGCTGGAAATTACCTTTGACGGCGTCAGGATTTGTTCTGGACGGCGTCATGGCTTGGCAAGAAAAAGGTGGATGTGAAAATTACTCATGATAAGCCAGAGAAATTTGCATGGAATTTTGACGGCGTCACGCTTTAATGTGATCAAGGTCGTCACGGCTTAATTTAAAGAGGGACGGCGTCACCCCTAAGTCTGACGGCGTCAAGCCTTGATAAGCCAGAACAGATTTTGGAGAGCTAAAGAGGGACGGCGTCAAGAAGGCCATCCGGGAACCCTAAAAGGCGGCGAGGTGACGGCGTCACACTCCATAACGTGACGCCGTCAGATCTGAAAGTCTATATATAGTTTTGCAATTTTTTGTCATTAGAGTGGAACTTATTGGGGAACTTTGTGTGTGAAAACCCTAAGACGATTTTAGCAGCTTTCTCAAGGCTTTTTGCCTTGAGATCTTCCATGTTACATTGAAGATAAGTTATCAATTAATCATTCAATATGTCTATGTGTTGTTTGATTCTATCTTGTTCTTGTCTTTTGTTTAACATGCTAGGCTAGATTTATCTTGTGTTTGCTTAGATCTAATGAAACCTAGCTATTGATTATTGGTTATTAGTGTGTTATTAGTTGTATTGGATGATTGTTCATCTATGTTAGGCTTAAGAAAACTGGCTAACTTCCTATTCGGTAACTTGCTTGAACGTCTTAAGAAACATGAACCAATGCGTACTAAGGTTTTTATGGTTGTATTTAATGCACAAGCGAATTCTAGTGATCCCATGTTAGGAGCTTCCTAGCCGGCTCGACATATGAGTGAAGTAGGAGCTTGTAGAGTTGGGGAAGTACGTACGCCACCCCACGATTGGTATTAAGGAATACACCCGTCATCCACGCAATTAATACACACTAATCAACCGGTAAAAGATAGTTAGGGAGTAAGGAAATCTAAGTAAACACATTTCCCTCCACATAAGTTTTCACCACCTTTTCATTTTCTGTTATTTTATTTTATTTGCATTCGTAGTTATTTGGGTTAGTTGATTAGCAACTAATTCCGCCCACTCTTTCAAACCCAAGATTTTACTTTCTTTCATAAAAAATTATAAAAACATAAAAAGAATCTTCTCTCACCCTTAGACCTATTAGAGTAGTTTTTCATACCTAACGAACACTATTCCCTGTGGAGAACGATCAATCCCTCGTACTTACCACTACACTATACTACATCGGTCAGGTACACTGCCTGGTGGGGTTGTAAGCCTCTTGAGATCCCTCGAGAGGTAAAACCTGTTGTAAGGTTGCAAAACCACGCATCATGTTTTCCTCCAGTCATTCCTATTTCGCTCCATCTCATTTAACTGATCAGACAAACCCTGCTCTCGGACCGACGTAGCGAAACGCGCATCATTCAACTCCTGCTTAAGAGCACTAAACTCCCCCACCAATCGTTCATACCTGCCAAGCTCCGCACTACGCTCCTATATAACAATCTTGCGAGCGTGATCCAACTCCCTATATTCGGTAATCAACTGAGTGAACCGGCGTAGAAGCTCAGCCTGCATGGCAATCCCACCTTCGGCTTGCACATATGCCAAGTGGACCAGCTGGCTAGTGGTTAGCTCTTCGAGCGCAGCTTGCTCGGCAGGAGGTGTGAGATGTGTCAACAACTCACGGCAAGCCCTGTACGAGTCCAACCGAACGTCGTTGGGGAGAGACCAACCTGGAATGAAACGCTCCCTCTCGGACAAACTCTCATCTGTAACAAGATCAAATAAATCACCGAAGAGAAGGTTATAACAAGGGGTGTGACAAGGCAAATTTTTTACCTAGAAGGTCCTCTGGAATCATGTGAAGGATGCTGGGAATGTATAGAATGAGCTGAACGAGCCGAATGATCTGTAAAAAAAATAAAAAATAAAAAAATATAATAATAATAAGGGGGGGGGGACAAGAGATGTAATATATATATATATATATATATATATATATATATATATATATATATATATATATATATATATATATATATATATAGTGTGACTTTCAAACGAGAACCATTTTATCCGCAAGAACTGAGAGAACCACCAAAAACATACATGCACGCCTTCAATAATTGTATTTTTGCACATATGTTTTCAAAACAACACATATGTTTTAAAAAAACCATAGTTGTTCTAAAGAATTTGATAAGAAATTCGAAATACAAAAATTTTCTTTGAAGGTGTGCATGTATGTTCTTATAAGACGTGCAACGACAATATTGCGGCCGTGTGTAAGGTTTTTGTGAAAAAAGAGGATGAGTTCATAATGATATTGAAGAACATATGTGGATGTTTACGATTATTGATGATTTGCATGTATTTTTATTTTATTTTAAAAGGCGTGCATGTATGTTTTTGGTGGTTCTCTCAGTTCTTGCGGATAAAATGGTTCTCGTTTGAAAGTCCCCCTATATATATATATATATATATATATATATATATATATATATATATATATATATATATATATATATATTATATATATATATAAACACAAACCGGAAGAAAGGGTATTCCTTACCATCGGAACAAGGCTGTCGGTTTTTCGGTTGAGTTTCCTGAACATGTCGCCCCTCCGGGTTTGTCTCGATCGTATGCTCGGTCTCAGCCGTCTCTTCTTCTGGATTAACTATTCCCCTTCACCTTCCGTCTCGGGTCCTTTCCCACCACCCGCAGACTCTTCAATATTCCCAACCCCTTGTGGCTCAGCTTGACGAAGGGGGGAGACATCGAGAGTATGCTCAGATGATACATTCCCCTCGCCCGGTTTACTCTTGCTTTTCTTCCTTCTCTTTTGTGAGACTGATAGACCCTCACCACCCCTCTTCCTACTTTCCAGCTCAGCAGTTTGTTTCTTCCTCTCTTTTTCCTCCCTAGCAGCGACCACATTCGGATCAGCCTTCTCAACTGCTTTCTGGAGAGAAGTCTTCTCATGAACTGAACTCCCCGGTACCAATGGCTCGGTAGTTCGTACCGGCCTCTCGCTCTCCTCCCTTAAAGGATCCCCCCTACCAACCTCAACTCCATCCTCTACCGGAAGCTCAAATATTCCGACATTGTAAGAACTGCAAAAAAAAAATAATAATAATAATAAATAAAAAACAAAAAAAAACAAAAAAGATGGGTAAGATCAAAACGAGAGTAAACAGACGCTACACAATGTTAAGTCAAGAAAAATTTGTATTACCATGCCCATCGGCATCCTTTAGAACGCCTTCATATCCAGGATACTCAAAAACTTTACTAAGACCAGTCATCCATAGAATGGCAGTTGAGGGCTTCCTGAGGAGAATCACTTTTTTAGCAATCATCTCAGCGTCCCTGTCAGAGTATGTCTCCAGAAAATCATCAGTAACCTTAGAATCGTTATGCCTCCACGGCATGGCTGATATGTGCCTAATTACACATATCTTTTATACAATTTGAACCCACAAAAATGACCAAAAACACACAAATGACTCACAAAATGATACAAATTCATCAAAATATGTTTTTATGTGATTCAGGTACAAAAGATTGAAAAACAAGTGAAAAATGATCAATTTCACAACAATTGTCATTTTCAGTCCCTGAAGTTACATAAATTGTCAAAACTAGTCCCTGAAAACTCAAAATGATAGAAAAGTCAACTTAAGTCCATGGGAACTCAAACTTATTCACAAATAGTCCCTGGATAAAAGTTTACACAACTTGGCAACTTTTACCCCTCAAGTATCAAAATTGGCAAAATCAGTCCCTGGGTGTTTTAAAATGGAGTTTTATCAAATATCACCCTTGTACTATTCATGAATGACAATTTGGAACTTTTTGATAGCTTTTGGGAAAATTACAATTTCACCCCCTCAACTTTGAAAAATATCATAAAAGGTCCCCCGGGTGTTTAAATTGTAATAAAAACAATAAAGGTCCTTTGGTTTATCTAAATTGGCAGGTTTAGTCCCTTGAAGGAAAATTGGAAGCTTGTCACATATGGTCCCTCAAGTTTCAGAAATTACAAAATTAGTCCTTGGACTATACTACTAAAAAAACCAAATGGATTCCTTTTTAATCCTTAAATCCAAATCCAACCCAACACAACAAAACCCAAGCCCAATCCAACCATTGACCCGACCCACTTTTTCTGAGTTAAAATATCCCAGGGTCAAACATTGGTTTGACCCGTCTCCTTTCCCTTTTTCCCTCCAACACCACTGAGTCACAAAACCACCATGGTTTTGCCACCACTTGGCTACCACATCATCACCAACTCCTTCTCCTTGTCTCCCCAGCTCACCCCTCCACCTCTATAACATCCAAACAACTTTAATGGCCCTTAATTGCAAATACCTGCTCATTTGATTTTTGGCGCCAAGAATACCAAGTGGACGACTATGATGAAACTGATGAAATCAAGGGTCAAGAATTGGTGGGAAAGACTCAGAGGTCGACAAGGATGAGAATTAATGTATAAAAGAGCAAAGATGAAGAAGAAAAACTTACCTTGGGCTAGCCTTGGTCGAATAGTGTAATTTAGTTTTACTGCTTTCTTAAATTCCATGTCTTTTAATGTTTTAAGGTTGTACTCAACATCACATTAATATAATAAAACTTTGTTTTCAGTTTAAATTAAGTTCTCTTTTAATTTCAAGTTTTTCACTTTTATTGTCATTTAAAATTCCAGTCTTTTAATTCTTGTTATTATTGTTGATTAGTGGATTCCATTAGCTCACATAGGCTCCTGAAAAGCTTGTCTAAGCTTTTAGATACATTAATTCAGTTTAGTTCTTTTTAATTTCAATATTAGAATAAAAATCAGAAAATAGAAAAGAAAATAAAAAATATGGTTACATGGTGAATTCAGCTTGGAGCATGGATATTTTTGGATGGCCATGGTTTAGATACCTCATGGGAGGTTATAGGTAGTGGTTTGATTCATTTGTTCACAATCTCAGCTTGATCCACATGTAAGCCATTTTTATCACTTTTTGCAATTTTACATTTTAGCCTTTTAAATGCTTTAATTTTGATGTTTTCCTGTTCTTATGTTATTAGTTAGTCATAATCTAGCAATAAATTAAGTGTTTATGTTTTGAATTTGAATTATGGTTGAAATTACAAATTGACTGTCACTATGCCTTTTCTTTGAAAATCATAGGTATATACTTGTTTGACAGCTTGTTTATGCTAAAAAAAGATCCATTTTGACACTATGGATTCTCTGGATTGGATTTGGTAGGTATATACAGGCTCTTGTAGTAAAAACCTAAATTTATGTTCATTAAAGGATTGTTTGGTTTAATAGGTGATTCTGTGTTCTAGGTTATATTGGGTGTTGTTCTTGTTTGATTTGGACTCATAATGACCTTAGTGACTTAGAAGAACCTGAATTAATCAGTTGTTCATGAGAATAATCACTTTGACATGTGATTTTATGTCTATGTGACTGTGAGATGATTAGATCATACATTCTTGCATATCTGTGTTCTAGTGTGTTAATATTGTTGCTTTTTATTTACTCATGTTTATTAGGTCCATATTAGTCTAGTTTTAACATGCAAATCAGTAGTTTAATGATATAAGTCAAATTAGCTTTTAATTTGTCCTAATTAAGTGTCTGTTTAGATTTTCATGTCCAAACCCTGCATATGTGTTTAAATGTTATGTATCTTTGCTTATTTCATGTTATTATAGCTTATTATAACATATTCAATCAGCAGTTTAGGTTTAAAATCCATATTAGTCAACTTTTTGTGTTCTTATAAAAGTCAAATTTTCTGTTTTTCAGTTTTTTAATAAACTTAGGATTTTTAGTGTGTCTTTGTTTTTAAGTCTTATGATAAATGCTTTTAGGGTTTAGAAGTTCTGTTGCTCACCTTCATCAGTGTATTTTTGCTTTTTAGTAGTTTCAATGTTTAAGTGCTTTTTCAACTGCTTATTTTAGCCCAAATTTGCCCTGCACATGAGCATAGGCAGTCATAGGGCTTATGCCTTATGTATTGACCCTAGGTTTGTGTGCTTGGCTCATTTGTGCTTCATTTGTAGTGTAAATGTTATATGTGTTCTTGCTTTTCAGTTTTTAGCTTATTAGATAGCTTATCCACTCACCTTATTTTGTTCCACCCTAACTCCCTTGACTGAAGCAATCAGTCAAGGTGGAGTTGTATGCATAAGCTCTTATAAGCCCTCATATAGCCTGAGCTTGTGATCCTAACCCATCATACTCAGTGCTTATATGCCTGTGTAGCTTATTTGAGTTCATTAGATAAGTCATTGAGAGCTTATGGATTGCCCACTCACAACAGTCCATTTCTATGGATTTACACCATCACCCATAAGCTCTCACAAGCTCATTAGAGGTCATAAGCTTGAGTGATTGAGTCCCTGAGGAGCTTATCCACCCAAGCATATGACCCAATGCTTAATTTCTCCTTTGCGGCCCATTAACTAGGGCTGCAATTGCTTAATGACTTGTCCCATTTTACTTGATTCTGCTGAACCATCAACAGAAACCTAGAAACTTCATAAGCAAATAACAAGCTCAATACTTGGACCCAGCTGGTGAAATAAGCTTCTATTAGGAGCTTATCAACTAGTCTTCAAGTTCCAATCATTAAATCCTATGCCCTAGCTTATTTGCTAGGGCTGCAATGAGCTTTAAGCTTGTCCCATCTCACTCAGTATACACTGAGGATCAGGGAAATAAGCTGATTTTCAAAAGCCCCTAACAAGCTCATTTGTCAACCAAAATACTTGAGCTTGGGCTTTTTGAAAAGCTTACCAAGCCATCTTGCTACTCCAACTTTCACTTTGGCTTTTAGAGCTTAACCCGTCAGTCAAAATGGCTTGTCAAAAAAGTTGCAGCCCATGGTTTTGGACTGAGTGGACTGGAAAGTGCTTATTTGCTTATCTCTAGCTTATAGGTAATTGCCAGTCCACAAGCTTGTATATATCTGTTCATAAAACTTATTCACACCTTATTTTACTTTTGGTTTCCCTTGTATAGCTTTTTCAAGCTTATTTTGAGCTTAAAGTCCTCTATGAGCCCTTATGCTTATCTGAATGACTCATAAGCTCAGGATCTGCTTATTCCTTGGTTTGCATAGTTCATTCTTCTTTAAACTTGTATATAATCAGTTTTCTAAGCTTATTTTGCCCTTTGTTTCACTGTATAGCTTTTTCTAAGCTTTTTCCAAGCCAAAAAACCCACACAGTCAGCCCAAAAGCTTGACTGTGTGGTCTCATAAGCTTGTAAGTGCTTATTTCTTAGTTTTTATAATTTTGATTTCTTTATACATGTTTAATATTAGTAATTACATCTTATTTCAACCTTTGTTCAAAATGTATAGCTTATTTCAAGCTTTTTCAAGCTTGAGTTCCAACAGTCAAGCCTAAAGCTTGACTGTTTGGACTCATAAGCTCTTATTGAAGCTTATCTTGTTTTCTTTTCTCTTTTCTTTGGCTAGCTGAACATTTTTCTAGTCTATACTTATCTTATTTCATCTTTTGTTTTTAGCTTATAGCTTATTAATAGCTTTTTCAACTTTTTGAGGCCTAGTTGAGCCAAAAGCTCAACTGCCTGAGTAATAAGCTCAAATGAGAGCTTATTTGTGAATTGTAAAAATAGTGTCTTTACATAAGTTGCTTAGAATTAGTTAAAAAGTTAGTTTGTAAAATAAAAATCCAAAAATAAAATAAATGCAAAAAGTGTGGGGTGTGGGATTCGAACTCGCGACCTATCGGATAGTATAACATGCACACAACCACACCCCCTTCCCATCTGCTCTGGAGCACCAGTTCTGATATGGGAAGGGGATTAATTCCTTTTAACCTTGTTCTTTTTCGTATAGCTTATTTTCTTTTTCAGCTTATATTAGCTTATCCGCATAAGCTGTTTTGTCATTTTTATTTTTAATAAATCTGTAATCATGTAAAGTATTTATATAAAAAAATTCAGATTTTTTAGAATACGTTTAGTATTTATTTCGTATTTTTGTTTGTAAATTAGTAATTAAATCATAATAAAAAATATAAAAGTCAAAAAAATATAATTCTTTTTTCTAAAATTTTCTTTTATCATATAGAACATGTAAAAATTATAATTATACCCATAGTATTTATATTTCACAAATTTTACGTTTTAACTCGCGCACGTACGTAGTTTTTAATAAAACCGCGCGTTTTTAGTTTTCTTTGTAGTTTTTGTATACGTAGACCTTAGATAATCATTTTTATTACGTTTTTAGTCGTTTTTAATTATCTTTCACATTTTTTAGATAGAACTTACGTTTTAGGTTTTTAGATTTTCTAATTATTATAATAATAACTTTGTAAATATAGTTATTTATTTTATTTTCTTTTAATTTGCATTTAAGCCGTCAAGGCATGCAAATTCCCTCTTTGGGAATGTTTGTTTTTATTTCGTTTTGTACGTTTGCGTTTAATTTAAACGTACGTTTGTATATCTCGCGTTTTTAGGTTTCTGATTGTACGTTTTTAACGATACAGCTGTGACAGAGCTATGACTATTCACATTCCTAGTGTTAGTCAATCAGATTCCTGTTTCTGTATATTCCATATCATTTCAACACACACATTCGTTATATTACACTTTACACACCTCGTTGGGACATAACGACCCGGGGATGCACTTTTCTGTACTCATGTACTTAACTCCCACGGATTTAAATTGCATTTTTCTCCCTTACGGTTCGACTTTAGTTGACCGATATCCTTGGTTGAAAATAGTTGACTGTTTGGGAGAAATCAAATTTTGGCGCCGCTGCCGGGGAGGTGTGGTGCGTATAATGAATTTGTTTTTTCTATCCCTTGTATATATTATATATAAGATTATATTTCAATTCCAAAAATAATATAAAACACAAAAATATTTTCTTTTCCTTTGTATAAATATATAAAAGATAAAAATCCAAAAATATTCTCCTTCCCTATATATTCATAATTCTGTGAGTGGTCCCCACTCCGATTTCTCACCCATTCATTTCCCCATGAACCATTTAATTCGGGGCCGAGTCAAGCTAGCGACTCGGTTATCAAAAACAGTAGCTTCCTCATGAACAACTTAATTCGAGGTCGAGTCAAGCTAGCGACTCGGTAATCAATAAATAGTAGCCATAACATGGGTTTTCACCCGTGTTTCACTTTTCTTACCCCTTTCTACCACCTAAGTGTGGGGGTGTGCCCCACATTTCGTATATAGATCTAAAAAACAAATGAAAATTTTGTATACCAAAAAAATAGAATAACTGTTGTGTTTACCCCACTTGGCCAGAAATGTTATCTTTTTACGTTCAAGGATTCGGCATAATAGCCGGGACTTTGAATATTGAGGACAATATTCAGTTCAAGTGTGGGGGGGGGGGGGAAATTCTGGCGAATTTCATCAAAAATGTTCCATTTTAGTCCCTTTTTCCCCCAAAATGGCCAAATTTAAAATTTTTTTTAGTGGAAGTACTAAGTACTAAACACAACAAATGGTAATCAATCCACCATGTCTAACCCACATAAGGATTGGCTAATCCAGGAGCAAACGGCTCTTGGTAAAGATAAATCAAATCCGTTTATGGCTTGCAATTTGCCAAAAATTGTATGGTATTCGACTCACCATATCTTTAAAAGTGAAGAGTTGGCTAGCCCGCAAGGTTATGGCTTGTGGTAAAGGCAAGTGGAAAAACCATGATTGGTAATCAGCTCACCAAAGATAATAGTAATAATTTATCTAAGAGTTGGCTAGTCCAGAAGCAAACGGCTTCTGGTAAAGACAAATCAAATCCGTTTACAGCTTATGGTTTGCTCAAAATCATTTGGTTATCATTTGTACCAAAGTTCTTACTTGAACTGAAACAATTGGCTACTCCAGAAGTGATGGCTTTTGGTAAAGAGTCTTTGAAATCCATTAATTTTTTATAAAAGATTGCTAGGGACTAGCAATAGTTCAGTGTGGGGGATTTGATATGTGCCTAATTACACATATCTTTTATACAATTTGAACCCACAAAAACGACCAAAAACACACAAATGACTCACAAAATGATACAAATTCATCAAAATGTGTTTTTATGTGATTCAGGTACAAAAGATTGAAAAACAAGTGAAAAATGATCAATTTCACAACAATTGTCATTTTCAGTCCCTGAAGTTACATAAATTGTCAAAACTAGTCCCTGAAAACTCAAAATGATAGAAAAGTCAACTTAAGTCCATGGGAACTCAAACTTATTCACAAATAGTCCCTGGATAAAAGTTTACACAACTTGGCAACTTTTACCCCTCAAGTATCAAAATTGGCAAAATCAGTCCCTGGGTGTTTTAAAATGGAGTTTTATCAAATATCACCCTTGTACTATTCATGAATGACAATTTGGAACTTTTTGATAGCTTTTGGGAAAATTACAATTTCACCCCCTCAACTTTGAAAAATATCATAAAAGGTCCCCCGGGTGTTTAAATTGTAATAAAAACAATAAAGGTCCTTTGGTTTATCTAAATTGGCAGGTTTAGTCCCTTGAAGGAAAATTGGAAGCTTGTCACATATGGTCCCTCAAGTTTCAGAAATTACAAAATTAGTCCTTGGACTATACTACTAAAAAAACCAAATGGATTCCTTTTTAATCCTTAAATCCAAATCCAACCCAACACAACAAAACCCAAGCCCAATCCAACCATTGACCCGACCCACTTTTTCTGAGTTAAAATATCCCAGGGTCAAACATTGGTTTGACCCGTCTCCTTTCCCTTTTTCCCTCCAACACCACTGAGTCACAAAACCACCATGGTTTTGCCACCACTTGGCTACCACATCATCACCAACTCCTTCTCCTTGTCTCCCCAGCTCACCCCTCCACCTCTATAACATCCAAACAACTTTAATGGGCCTTAATTGCAAATACCTGCTCATTTGATTTTTGGCGCCAAGAATACCAAGTGGACGACTATGATGAAACTGATGAAATCAAGGGTCAATAATTGGTGGGAAAGACTCAGAGGTCGACAAGGATGAGAATTAATGTATAAAAGAGCAAAGATGAAGAAGAAAAACTTACCTTGGGCTAGCCTTGGTCGAATAGTGTAATTTAGTTTTACTGCTTTCTTAAATTCCATGTCTTTTAATGTTTTAAGGTTGTACTCAACATCACATTAGTATAATAAAACTTTGTTTTCAGTTTAAATTAAGTTCTCTTTTAATTTCAAGTTTTTCACTTTTATTGTCATTTAAAATTCCAGTCTTTTAATTCTTGTTATTATTGTTGATTAGTGGATTCCATTAGCTCACATAGGCTCCTGAAAAGCTTGTCTAAGCTTTTAGATACATTAATTCAGTTTAGTTCTTTTTAATTTCAATATTAGAATAAAAATCAGAAAATAGAAAAGAAAATAAAAAATATGGTTACATGGTGAATTCAGCTTGGAGCATGGATATTTTTGGATGGCCATGGTTTAGATACCTCATGGGAGGTTATAGGTAGTGGTTTGATTCATTTGTTCACAATCTCAGCTTGATCCACATGTAAGCCATTTTTATCACTTTTTGCAATTTTACATTTTAGCCTTTTAAATGCTTTAATTTTGATGTTTTCCTGTTCTTATGTTATTAGTTAGTCATAATCTAGCAATAAATTAAGTGTTTATGTTTTGAATTTGAATTATGGTTGAAATTATAAATTGACTGTCACTATGCCTTTTCTTTGAAAATCATAGGTATATACTTGTTTGACAGCTTGTTTATGCTAAAAAAGATCCATTTTGACACTATGGATTCTCTGGATTGGATTTGGTAGGTATATACAGGCTCTTGTAGTAAAAACCTAAATTTATGTTCATTAAAGGATTGTTTAGTTTAATAGGTGATTCTGTGTTCTAGGTTATATTGGGTGTTGTTCTTGTTTGATTTGGACTCATAATGACCTTAGTGACTTAGAAGAACCTGAATTAATCAGTTGTTCATGAGAATAATCACTTTGACATGTGATTTTATGTCTATGTGACTGTGAGATGATTAGATCATACATTCTTGCATATCTGTGTTCTAGTGTGTTAATATTGTTGCTTTTTATTTACTCATGTTTATTAGGTCCATATTAGTCTAGTTTTAACATGCAAATCAGTAGTTTAATGATATAAGTCAAATTAGCTTTTAATTTGTCCTAATTAAGTGTCTGTTTAGATTTTCATGTCCAAACCCTGCATATGTGTTTAAATGTTATGTATCTTTGCTTATTTCATGTTATTATAGCTTATTATAACATATTCAATCAGTAGTTTAGGTTTAAAATCCATATTAGTCAACTTTTTGTGTTCTTATAAAAGTCAAATTTTCTGTTTTTCAGTTTTTTAATAAACTTAGGATTTTTAGTGTGTCTTTGTTTTTAAGTCTTATGATAAATGCTTTTAGGGTTTAGAAGTTCTGTTGCTCACCTTCATCAGTGTATTTTTGCTTTTTAGTAGTTTCAATGTTTAAGTGCTTTTTCAACTGCTTATTTTAGCCCAAATTTGCCCTGCACAT
This sequence comes from Artemisia tridentata subsp. tridentata, assembly GCA_021014915.2. Lineage (NCBI taxonomy): Eukaryota > Viridiplantae > Streptophyta > Magnoliopsida > Asterales > Asteraceae > Artemisia > Artemisia tridentata. The sequence goes on along the minus strand of CP139502.1, from coordinate 69,308,261 downwards.
GAGCATAGGCAGTCATAGGGCTTATGCCTTATGTATTGACCCTAGGTTTGTGTGCTTGGCTCATTTGTGCTTCATTTGTAGTGTAAATGTTATATGTGTTCTTGCTTTTCAGTTTTTAGCTTATTAGATAGCTTATCCACTCACCTTATTTTGTTCCACCCTAACTCCCTTGACTGAAGCAATCAGTCAAGGTGGAGTTGTATGCATAAGCTCTTATAAGCCCTCATATAGCCTGAGCTTGTGATCCTAACCCATCATACTCAGTGCTTATATGCCTGTGTAGCTTATTTGAGTTCATTAGATAAGTCATTGAGAGCTTATGGATTGCCCACTCACAACAGTCCATTTCTATGGATTTACACCATCACCCATAAGCTCTCACAAGCTCATTAGAGGTCATAAGCTTGAGTGATTGAGTCCCTGAGGAGCTTATCCACCCAAGCATATGACCCAATGCTTAATTTCTCCTTTGCGGCCCATTAACTAGGGCTGCAATTGCTTAATGACTTGTCCCATTTTACTTGATTCTGCTGAACCATCAGCAGAAACCTAGAAACTTCATAAGCAAATAACAAGCTCAATACTTGGACCCAGCTGGTGAAATAAGCTTCTATTAGGAGCTTATCAACTAGTCTTCAAGTTCCAATCATTAAATCCTATGCCCTAGCTTATTTGCTAGGGCTGCAATGAGCTTTAAGCTTGTCCCATCTCACTCAGTATACACTGAGGATCAGGGAAATAAGCTGATTTTCAAAAGCCCCTAACAAGCTCATTTGTCAACCAAAATACTTGAGCTTGGGCTTTTTGAAAAGCTTACCAAGCCATCTTGCTACTCCAACTTTCACTTTGGCTTTTAGAGCTTAACCCGTCAGTCAAAATGGCTTGTCAAAAAAGTTGCAGCCCATGGTTTTGGACTGAGTGGACTGGAAAGTGCTTATTTGCTTATCTCTAGCTTATAGGTAATTGCCAGTCCACAAGCTTGTATATATCTGTTCATAAAACTTATTCACACCTTATTTTACTTTTGGTTTCCCTTGTATAGCTTTTTCAAGCTTATTTTGAGCTTAAAGTCCTCTATGAGCCCTTATGCTTATCTGAATGACTCATAAGCTCAGGATCTGCTTATTCCTTGGTTTGCATAGTTCATTCTTCTTTAAACTTGTATATAATCAGTTTTCTAAGCTTATTTTGCCCTTTGTTTCACTGTATAGCTTTTTCTAAGCTTTTTCCAAGCCAAAAAACCCACACAGTCAGCCCAAAAGCTTGACTGTGTGGTCTAATAAGCTTGTAACAGCTTATTTCTTAGTTTTTATAGTTTTGCTTTCTTCATACTTGTATAATAATAGTATGTACATCCTATTTCAACTTTTGTTCAAAATGTATAGCTTATTTCAAGCTTTTTCAAAGCTTGAGTTCCAACAGTCAAGCCTAAAGCTTGACTGTTTGGACTCATAAGCTCTTATTGAAGCTTATCTTGTTTTCTTTTCTCTTTTCTTTGGCTAGCTGAACATTTTTCTAGTCTATACTTATCTTATTTCATCTTTTGTTTTTAGCTTATAGCTTATTAATAGCTTTTTCAACTTTTTGAGGCCTAGTTGAGCCAAAAGCTCAACTGCCTGAGTAATAAGCTCAAATGAGAGCTTATTTGTGAATTGTAAAAATAGTGTCTTTACATAATTTGCTTAGAATTAGCTAAAAAGTTAGTTTGTAAAATAAAAATCCAAAAATAAAATAAATGCAAAAAGTGTGGGGTGTGGGATTCGAACTCGCGACCTATCGGATAGTATAACATGCACACAACCACACCCCCTTCCCATCTGCTCTGGAGCACCAGTTCTGATATGGGAAGGGGATTAATTCCTTTTAACCTTGTTCTTTTTCGTATAGCTTATTTTCTTTTTCAGCTTATATTAGCTTATCCGCATAAGCTGTTTTGTCATTTTTATTTTTAATAAATCTGTAATCATGTAAAGTATTTATATAAAAAAATTCAGATTTTTTAGAATACGTTTAGTATTTATTTCGTATTTTTGTTTGTAAATTAGTAATTAAATCATAATAAAAAATATAAAAGTCAAAAAAATATAATTCTTTTTTCTAAAATTTTCTTTTATCATATAGAACATGTAAAAATTATAATTATACCCATAGTATTTATATTTCACAAATTTTACGTTTTAACTCGCGCACGTACGTAGTTTTTAATAAAACCGCGCGTTTTTAGTTTTCTTTGTAGTTTTTGTATACGTAGACCTTAGATAATCATTTTTATTACGTTTTTAGTCGTTTTTAATTATCTTTCACATTTTTTAGATAGAACTTACGTTTTAGGTTTTTAGATTTTCTAATTATTATAATAATAACTTTGTAAATATAGTTATTTATTTTATTTTCTTTTAATTTGCATTTAAGCCGTCAAGGCATGCAAATTCCCTCTTTGGGAATGTTTGTTTTTATTTCGTTTTGTACGTTTGCGTTTAATTTAAACGTACGTTTGTATATCGCGCGTTTTTAGGTTTCTGATTGTACGTTTTTAACGATACAGCTGTGACAGAGCTATGACTATTCACATTCCTAGTGTTAGTCAATCAGATTCCTGTTTCTGTATATTCCATATCATTTCAACACACACACATTCGTTATATTACACTTTACACACCTCGTTGGGACATAACGACCCGGGGATGCACTTTTCTGTACTCATGTACTTAACTCCCACGGATTTAAATTGCATTTTTCTCCCTTACGGTTCGACTTTAGTTGACCGATATCCTTGGTTGAAAATAGTTGACTGTTTGGGAGAAATCAATGGCATACGGAATTGCCCTCCGGTCTATAAAAAAGATATGATCTTTCCAGTGTTTTAGCCCAGTCAACACCTCCTCAAAACATTTCCTGGCTCTCCTCCCTGTTCGGTTTTCGAATGAAAACCAATGGCCTTGCTTACACAGTCTATAGAAAACCCTGAACAAGGGAACGGTCGGCCTTAAGTCCAGACTATAGCAACGGATCTCAAACATTGTTACCCTATTCAAACCTATCGGAACCAGCTGCGAAATGTGCACCTGAAAGTACCCTATCACCGCTAGTAAAAATGTGGAGAAAGGAATCCTAACACCTCCTGTCCTCAAATGGTGAACGTAAACACCTATTTTATCGTTCGGTAATATATCCATAGTCATGCCATCCGGAGGAAGTGTAGGCCGTAAATCCAAAGGGACACCAAACTCCCCGACCACACGATCTAATTCTTCTTGCGTCATTTTAGAAGTATTGTAACACCCCGAAATTGGATCAGCGGAAACATACGGGTCGGGGGTGTTATTGAATAGTTATCACAATCACAAGGTACAAAGAACTGTTTTACTTAAACCATTTTAGAAGAAATTTCATAATTTAAAACATTTAATTTACATAATTTAAAATAGTGCGGAAAATATAATTTCATAAAAGGGTTTAGAGTGGTCCTAAATAGTTTTCTGAGTCTTCTATGACCATGCCATGCCCTTCGCCAAGCTCCTCCAAAGGTAAGATATGCAGCGGAAAAGATTTAACACCTGAGATAAACATGCTAAAAGTCAACACAAAGGTTGAGTGAATTCATAGGTTTAAGAAATTTACTGGGTGTTACAAGTATGTACATGCATATCAAATTTAAGGACGACCCTACCGGACTGAGGGTCAAGTCTACTGACTAATGAAGGATTCCCCGATACGTTCATCTCAGCGGCCATAACTAAAAGGATGCCGAGGACAAAGTAGGAAAGATAATTAAAAGAAAGAATAAAACGCACCTCTCGAGATTACACAAGAACGTCCGGTAGTAGAAAACGTAAAACTCCGAAGATAAGGAAAAGAAATGCACAGTAAGTGATATGTGTCTAAATACACATATATTTAGTATTGATTAAACCCACAAAACGACCAAAAACACACAAATGACTCACAAAATGGTACAAATATCATGAAAATGTGTTTTTATGTGATTCAGGTACAAAAGATTGAAAAACAAGTGAAAAACACACAAAGTTTACACAATTGTCATTTTCAGTCCTTGAAGTTTCATAATTTGGCAAAACTAGTCCCTGAAGGTTTAAAATGAATGAAAAGTCAACTTTAGTCCTTGGATAATCAAACATGTTCAAAATAATCCTTGGATGAAAGTTTTCACAAATTGGCAATTTTTACCCCTCAAGTTTCAAAAATGGCAAATTTAGTCCCTGGGTATTTAAAACTTGGAATTTAACATAAAATACCCTTGTACTATTCATAACTTACAATTTGGAACCTTTTGATAACTTTTGGAAAAATTACAATTTCACCCCTCAAACTTTGGAAAATTACATAAAAGGTCCTCGGGTGTTTTAAATTGTAATAAATGCAAAATAGGTCCTTTGGTTTATCTAACTTGGCATAATTGGTCCTTGTCATAACTTTGGAATTGTAACAGGTTTAATCCCTCAAGAATTCAGAAATGACAACATTGGTCCCTATGTTTATCTAAAACTAAAAACCGGATCAAACATTACCCAAAACCCTTAACCCTTAAATAAAACACAACCCAACCCAGTTATATACCCCAAGCCCACAAGCCCAATCCATTAACCAACCCGACCCACCCTTTTTATTTAAACCCAGGGTCAAACAAAAGTTTGACCCGTCTTCTTCTTTCCCATACCGCCAAACCACCCTCTGCAATACCACCACCCACCTCACCTTATCCCTTCCACCTCAACCCCCCAGCTGTTTAATAATCCTCCACCACATCAAACAAGTTCCAAGGAGCATTAAATGCCCCGTAAAACCCTCACAAGCAACCAGGAAGACTTTTCCCGCCAAAAGTAAAATCAAAGGCTCAGATATGTTACAGTCATCCAAAGGCTGTGAATTAAAGTGGGAAATGACTGGAAACTCAAGTGGAACTCAAAGAATCTATAAAAGGAGAAGAAGAATGAGAGAGAAGTTACCTTGGGCTAGCCAATGGTCCGTAGATTAAGTAATTTTATTGCTTTCTTAATTTCAATGTCTTTCCTAGTTTAAATGTTGTATTTTTCATTAAATTAGTGTAATGGATCTTTATTTTCAGTTTAATGTCAAGTTTCCTTTAAAATTTCATGTTTTGCTTTAATGCTTTTAAATTTCAAGTCTTTCATTTCTGTGTTACTATGATTGATTATTGGACTCATTAAGCAACATAAGCTCCTGACAAAGCTTTTGAAGCTTTTAGATACATATAATCAGTTCTAGTCTTTTAAATTCAAAAATAGTTAAAAAAAATAGAGAAAATAGAAAATAAATTAAAAATCAGTTTGTATGGTGATTGATGCAAGGAGCAAAGTGAATTCTGGATGGCTTTGGTTTAGAAGTCTCATGGGAGACTATAGGTGTAGTATTTGGTCCTTGGTTCCTTGGATTCTCAGCTTGATCACTTGTAAGCCATTTTCTTAAGTTTTGCAATTTACTGTTTATGTGACTTATTTGCTTTAATTTCATGTTTTTCCTGTTTCTTTGTTGTTATTTAATGTTTATCTATCTTTATATTAGTTGATCATGTTTTGAAATTTGATTGTTCTTCAAAATCCATTTGAACTGTCAATATATGCATTTTTGAGAATCATAGGTTTGGACTAGTGTGACTACTTGTTTAAGCTGAAAAAGATCCAATTTGACAAATTGTGATCACTGGATGGGAGTTAATGTGTTTATACAGTCTTGTGTTTTGATAAGCTCAATTTCAGTTCATTTAAGGGTTGTTTGGTTTTATGGGTGAATCTGTGTTATAGGTTGTTATGGGTGTTGTTCTTGTTTGATTTGGACTCAATATGACCTAAGTAACTCAGCTAAACCTTAATCAAAGAGTTTAGCATGATAGAAAGTCAATTTGACATTTGACAGTCTCATTATGAGAACTTTGAGATTGATAGAACTTGGAATCCTGCATAAGTGTTTAATTGTTGCTAATTTTTGTTAGTTTCATGTTCCTGTATCTTATTTTAGCATAATCTATCAGTAGTTTAAGTTTAAAATTCATATTAGTCAACTTTTGTGTTCTTGTAAAAAGTCAAATTTCAGTTTTTCAGTTTTTGATAAATCTTGTTAATTTTTGTGTGATCTTGTTATTAGGTTTTAGTTTAAATGCTTTTAGGGTTTTAATCTTTTGCTGCTTGTCTTCACTAAAATATTTTTTGTTGTCTTTATTACCCTAGTTAAATTGCTTATTTGTTGCTTTGTTTTTAGCACTTTTCTGAAAAAATGCCCTGTGCAGGCCTGGTATTCCATTTTTCAAATGCTTGCACAATCTTCATTTGTTAGTTTTAGCTTTTGTAATTTATGGTTTTGTGTAGCCTTTGTGGCCATTATGTTATGTGTATGCTTGTTTTTCCATTAGTAGCTTAATTAGATAGCTTAATTACCATCCTTATCTTGTCCCACTTTCTGAAGTTTACTGAGAAATCAGTGAACTCAGGCCACCCTCATAAGCTCACAATTTGCTTATTTTTAGGTTTGTAACTTTTTGTTTTCATTAAACTTGTTCATAATCAGTACATATTGAGTTTCAGAAAAAGAAAAACACAAAAAGAACCACTTTTACCAATAAGTGATAGCTTCTATTTAGAAGCTTAATTTTTGGCTTATAAGCAACTTACTGTTAAGCTAATAAGCTCTTACAGAGCTTATTGCTAAGTTTTGAAAAAATTGTCTTTATAAAAGATGCTTACAATTAGCTGTTTTTAAGTTTTGTAAAAAGAAAAATCCAAAAAATAAAATAAATACAAAAAATGTAGGGTGTGGGATTCGACCCTGAGACCTCTTGGCTAGTATGCATGCTTAGTACCACACCCCCTTCCAACTGCTCTGGGGCACCTGTTCCGTTGGAATACATATACATTAGATACTTATAGTGGTTGCAGCCCAAAATTTGATTCCTCCCGAACGGTCAGGTTTTATCACACAAGCCAACCACTTGTGAATGGTCAACCGTAATAAAAGAGCCCTAGACAGCCCGGGAGAAAAAGCAATTTAAATCCATGGGAGTATAGAAGTACATCCCCGGGTCGTTAAGTCCCAACGAGGTGTGTAAACTGTAATACAACGAATGTGCGAGTTGAAATGATATGGAATATACAAAAACAGGAATCTGATTGACTAACACTAGGAATGTGAATAGTCATAGCTCTGTCACAGCTGTATCGTTAAAAACGTACAATCAGAAACCTAAAAACGCGAAAGATTTACAAACGTACGTTTAAATTAAATTAAACGTAAACGTACAAAACGAAATAAAACAAACATTCCCAAAGAGGGAATTTGCATGCCTTAACGGCTTAAATGCAAATTAAATAAAAATAAAATAAATAACTAAAATGTGGGGTGTGGGATTCGACCCTGAGACCTCTTGGCTAGTATGCATGCTTAGTACCACACCCCCTTCCAACTGCTCTGGGGCACCAGTTCCGTTGGAATACAAATACATTAGATACTTATAGTGGTTGCAGCTTAGATAGCTTATTTAAGCTGTTTGGCTTATTTAGGCTTATCAGAATAAGCTGTTATCACCTCTCTAATTTTTATAGTTCAGTAATATTGTAAAGTTATTAAATAAAAAATCTCAGATTTTTTAGATTAGTTTCGGTATTTATTTTGTATTTTTATTTGTAAAATAGTAATTAAATCATAGTAAATTAAATAATTGTCTAAAAAATATAAATCTTTTTTCTAAAATTTTCTTTTGTTAAATAGAACCTGTAAAAAATATAATTGTACCCATAGTGTTAATATTTCAATAAATTCACGTTTTAACTTGCGCACTTACGTTAGTTTTAATTAATTCGCACGTTTTTAGTTTTCTTTGACATTTTTTAGATAGAACTTACGTTTTAGGTTTTTAGATTTTCTTATTATTATAATAATAACTTTGTAAATATAGTTATTTATTTTATTTTTATTTAATTTGCATTTAAGCCGTTAAGGCATGCAAATTCCCTCTTTGGGAATGTTTGTTTTATTTCGTTTTGTACGTTTACGTTTAATTTAATTTAAACGTACGTTTGTAAATCTTTCGCGTTTTTAGGTTTCTGATTGTACGTTTTTAACGATACAGCTGTGACAGAGCTATGACTATTCACATTCCTAGTGTTAGTCAATCAGATTCCTGTTTTTGTATATTCCATATCATTTCAACTCGCACATTCATTGTATTACAGTTTACACACCTCGTTGGGACTTAACGACCCGGGGATGTACTTCTATACTCCCATGGATTTAAATTGCTTTTTCTCCCGGGCTGTCTAGGGCTCTTTTATTACGGTTGACCATTCACAAGTGGTTGGCTTGTGTGATAAAACCTGACCGTTCGGGAGGAATCAAATTTTGGCGCCGCTGCCGGGGAGGTGTGCTGCGTATGACTTGTGTTTTGTTAATATATCCATCCTTTGTATATATTATATATAATATCATATTTCATTTCCAAAAACAATATAAAACCCAAAAATATTTTTCTTTTCTTTCTATATAATATAAAAGCTAAAAATACAAAAATATTTTCCTTTTCATAGCACACAACTTGCCCAGTTTGATTAGTCCCTCAGTTACAACATTTGGTTGTTGGCTGTTTGAAAACAATTTGGTAGACGTTACAAACCCAGATTCCCTTTTAAGGGGCGGAAACGCGCAGTTTGTTAACTCCTCTATTTAGAACGTTTGATCGTTCGGTTGTCGGATTCCAGTTGCTGAGCTCTGTCAAGCCCAGATTCCCTTTCGAGGGGCGGTTGTTAGGAATTTCCCTACTTTCATTTCCTTTGTATATATATATAAATCTTAAAAATACAAAAAACCTTTTCTCTTTTCTGTTATATTATAAAATCAAAAACCAAAAATATTCTCCTTACCTTATTATTCATAATTCTGTGAGTGGTCCCCACTCCGATTTCTCATCCAATCTTTTCCCCATGAACCAGTTAATTCGGGGTCGAGTCAAGCTAGCGACTCGGTTATCAAAAACAGTAGCTTCCTCATGAACAATTTTAATTCGAGGTCGAGTCAAGCTAGCGACTCGGTAATCAAAAACAGTAGCACCATATGGGTTTTCACCCATGTTCCACCTAAGTGTGGGGGAGATGCCCCACATGTTGTATATAGATCTAAAAAATAAATGAAAATTGTATATATTAAAAAAGAGAATAACTGTTGTGTTTCCACACTTGGCTAATAATGCTATCTTTTTACGTTCAAGGATTCGGCATAATAGCCGGGACTTTGAATATTGAGGACAATATTAAGTTCTAAGTGTGGGGGGGGGGGGGAAATTCTGGCGAATTTGATCAAAAATGTACCCTTTTAGTCCCTTTTTCCCCAAAAATGGCCAAATTAAAAAAAATTATTTAGTGGAAGTGCTATGCACTAAACACAACAAATGGTAATCAGTCCACCATGTCTAACCCACATAAGGACTGGCTAATCCTGAGCAAACGGCTTCAGGTAAAGATATATCAAATCCGTTTATGGCTTACAATTTGCCCAAAATTGTATGGTATTCGACTCACCATATCTTTATAAGTGAAGAGTTGGCTAGCCCGCAAGATTATGGCTTGTGGTAAAGGCAGTAGAAAAACCATAATTGGTAATCAGCTCACCAAAGATAATATTGATAATTTATCTAAGAGTTGGCTAGTCCAGAAGCAAACGGCTTTTGGTAAAGACAAATCAAATCCGTTTACAGCTGATGATTTGCTCAAAATCATTTGGTTATCAGTGTACCAAAGTTCTTACTTGAACTGAAACATTTGGCTACTCCAGAAGTAATGGCTTTTGGTAAAGAGATGAAACCTATTAAGTTTTCATAAAAGATTGCTAGGGACTAGCAATAGTTTAGTGTGGGGGATTTGATATGTGTCTAAATACACATATATTTAGTATTGATTAAACCCACAAAACGACCAAAAACACACAAATGACTCACAAAATGGTACAAATATCATGAAAATGTGTTTTTATGTGATTCAGGTACAAAAGATTGAAAAACAAGTGAAAAACACACAAAGTTTACACAATTGTCATTTTCAGTCCCTGAAGTTTCATAATTTGGCAAAACTAGTCCCTGAAGGTTTAAAATGAATGAAAAGTCAACTTTAGTCCTTGGATAATCAAACATGTTCAAAATAATCCTTGGATGAAAGTTTTCACAAATTGGCAATTTTTACCCCTCAAGTTTCAAAAATGGCAAATTTAGTCCCTGGGTATTTAAAACTTGGAATTTAACATAAAATACCCTTGTACTATTCATAACTTACAATTTGGAACCTTTTGATAACTTTTGGAAAAATTACAATTTCACCCCTCAAACTTTGGAAAATTACATAAAAGGTCCTCGGGTGTTTTAAATTGTAATAAATGCAAAATAGGTCCTTTGGTTTATCTAACTTGGCATAATTGGTCCTTGTCATAACTTTGGAATTGTAACAGGTTTAATCCCCCAAGAATTCAGAAATGACAACATTGGTCCCTATGTTTATCTAAAACTAAAAACCGGATCAAACATTACCCAAAACCCTTAACCCTTAAATAAAACACAACCCAACCCAGTTATATACCCCAAGCCCACAAGCCCAATCCATTAACCAACCCGACCCACCCTTTTTATTTAAACCCAGGGTCAAACAAAAGTTTGACCCGTCTTCTTCTTTCCCATACCGCTAAACCACCCTCTGCAATACCACCACCCACCTCACCTTATCCCTTCCACCTCAACCCCCCAGCTGTTTAATAATCCTCCACCACATCAAACAAGTTCCAAGGAGCATTAAATGCCCCGTAAAACCCTCACAAGCAACCAAGAAGACTTTTCCCGCCAAAAGTAAAATCAAAGGCTCAGATATGTTACAGTCATCCAAAGGCTGTGAATTAAAGTGGGAAATGACTAGAAACTCAAGTGGAACTCAAAGAATCTATAAAAGGAGAAGAAGAATGAGAGAGAAGTTACCTTGGGCTAGCCAATGGTCCGTAGATTAAGTAATTTTATTGCTTTCTTAATTTCAAAGTCTTTCCTAGTTTAAATGTTGTATTTTTCATTAAATTAGTGTAATGGATCTTTATTTTCAGTTTAATGTCAAGTTTTCTTTAAAATTTCATGTTTTGCTTTAATGCTTTTAAATTTCAATTCTTTCATTTATGTGTTACTATGATTGATTATTGGACTCATTAAGCAACATAAGCTCCTGACAAAGCTGTTGAAGCTTTTAGATACATATAATCAGTTCTAGTCTTTTAAATTCAAAAATAGTTAAAAAAATAGAGAAAATAGAAAATAAATTAAAAATCAGTTTGTATGGTGATTGATGCAAGGAGCAAAGTGAATTCTGGATGGCTTTGGTTTAGAAGTCTCATGGGAGACTATAGGTGTAGTATTTGGTCCTTGGTTCCTTGGATTCTCAGCTTGATCACTTGTAAGCCATTTTCTTAAGTTTTGCAATTTACTGTTTATGTGACTTATTTGCTTTAATTTCATGTTTTTCCTGTTTCTTTGTTGTTATTTAATGTTTATCTATCTTTATATTAGTTGATCATGTTTTGAAATTTGATTGTTCTTCAAAATCCATTTGAACTGTCAATATATGCATTTTTGAGAATCATAGGTTTGGACTAGTGTGACTGCTTGTTTAAGCTGAAAAAGATCCAATTTGACAAATTGTGATCACTGGATTGGAGTTAATGTGTTTATACAGTCTTGTGTTTTGATAAGCTCAATTTCAGTTCATTTAAGGGTTGTTTGGTTTTATGGGTGAATCTGTGTTATAGGTTGTTATGGGTGTTGTTCTTGTTTGATTTGGACTCAATATGACCTAAGTAACTCAGCTAAACCTTAATCAAAGAGTTTAGCATGATAGAAAATCAATTTGACATTTGACAGTCTCATTATGAGAACTTTGAGATTGATAGAACTTGGAATCCTGCATAAGTGTTTAATTGTTGCTAATTTTTGTTAGTTTCATGTTCCTGTATCTTATTTTAGCATAATCTATCAGTAGTTTAAGTTTAAAATTCATATTAGTCAACTTTTGTGTTCTTGTAAAAAGTCAAATTTTAGTTTTTCAGTTTTTGATAGATCTTGTTAATTTTTGTGTGATCTAGTTATTAGGTTTTAGTTTAAATGCTTTTAGGGTTTTAATCTTTTGCTGCTTGTCTTCACTAAAATATATTTTGTTGTCTTTATTACCCTAGTTAAATTGCTTATTTGTTGCTTTGTTTTTAGCACTTTTCTGAAAAAATGCCCTGTGCAGGCCTGGTATTCCATTTTTCAAATGCTTGCACAATCTTCATTTGTTAGTTTTAGCTTTTGAAATTTATGGTTTTGTGTAGCCTTTGTGGCCATTATGTTATGTGTATGCTTGTTTTTCCATTAGTAGCTTAATTAGATAGCTTAATTACCCTCCTTATCTTGTCCCACTTTCTAAAGTTTACTGAGAAATCAGTGAACTCAGGCCACCCTCATTAGCTCACAATTTGCTTATTTTTAGGTTTGTAACTTTTTGTTTTCATTAAACTTGTTCATAATCAGTACATATTGAGTTTCAGAAAAAGAAAAACACAAAAAGAACCACTTTTACCAATAAGTGATAGCTTCTATTTAGAAGCTTAATTTTTGGCTTATAAGCAACTTACTGTTAAGCTAATAAGCTCTTACAGAGCTTATTGCTAAGTTTTGAAAAAATTGTCTTTATAAAAGTTGCTTACAATTAGCTGTTTTTAAGTTTTGTAAAAAGAAAAATCCAAAAAATAAAATAAATACAAAAAATGTGGGGTGTGGGATTCGACCCTGAGACCTCTTGGCTAGTATGCATGCTTAGTACCACACCTCCTTCCAACTGCTCTGGGGCACCAGTTCCGTTGGAATACATATACATTAGATACTTATAGTGGTTGCAGCCCAAAATTTGATTCCTCCCGAACAGTCAGGTTTTATCACACAAGCCAACCACTTGTGAATGGTCAACCGTAATAAAAGAGCCCTAGACATCCCGGGAGAAAAAGCAATTTAAATCCATGGGAGTATAGAAGTACATCCCCGGGTCGTTAAGTCCTAACGAGGTGTGTAAACTGTAATACAACGAATGTGCGAGTTGAAATGATATGGAATATACAAAAACAGGAATCTGATTGACTAACACTAGGAATGTGAATAGTCATAGCTCTGTCACAGCTGTATCGTTAAAAACGTACAATCAGAAACCTATAAACGCGAAAGATTTACAAACGTACGTTTAAATTAAATTAAACGTAAACGTACAAAACGAAATAAAACAAACATTCCCAAAGAGGGAATTTGCATGCCTTAACGGCTTAAATGCAAATTAAATAAAAATAAAATAAATAACTAAAATGTGGGGTGTGGGATTCGACCCTGAGACCTCTTGGCTAGTATGCATGCTTAGTACCACACCCCCTTCCAACTGCTCTGGAGCACCAGTTCCGTTGGAATACATATACATTAGATACTTATAGTGGTTGCAGCTTAGATAGCTTATTTAAGCTGTTTGGCTTATTTAGGCTTATCAGAATAAGCTGTTATCTCCTTTCTAATTTTTATAGTTCAGTAATATTGTAAAGTTATTAAATAAAAAATCTCAGATTTTTTAGATTAGTTTAGGTATTTATTTTGTATTTTTATTTGTAAAATAGTAATTAAATCATAGTAAATTAAATAATTGTCTAAAAAATATAAATCTTTTTTCTAAAATTTTCTTTTGTTAAATAGAACCTGTAAAAAATATAATTGTACCCATAGTGTTAATATTTCAATAAATTCACGTTTTAACTTGCGCACTTACGTTAGTTTTAATTAATTCGCACGTTTTTAGTTTTCTTTGACATTTTTTAGATAGAACTTACGTTTTAGGTTTTTAGATTTTCTTATTATTATAATAATAACTTTGTAAATATAGTTATTTATTTTATTTTTATTTAATTTGCATTTAAGCCGTTAAGGCATGCAAATTCCCTCTTTGGGAATGTTTGTTTTATTTCGTTTTGTACGTTTACGTTTAATTTAATTTAAACGTACGTTTGTAAATCTTTCGCGTTTTTAGGTTTCTGATTGTACGTTTTTAACGATACAGCTGTGACAGAGCTATGACTATTCACATTCCTAGTGTTAGTCAATCAGATTCCTGTTTTTGTATATTCCATATCATTTCAACACACACATTCGTTGTATTACATTTTACACACCTCGTTGGGACATAACGACCCGGGGATGTACTTCTATACTCCCATGGATTTAAATTGCTTTTTCTCCCGGGCTGTCTAGGGCTCTTTTATTACGGTTGACCATTCACAAGTGGTTGGCTTGTGTGATAAAACCTGACCGTTCGGGAGGAATCAAATTTTGGCGCCGCTGCCGGGGAGGTGTGCTGCGTATGACTTGTGTTTTGTTAATATATCCATCCTTTGTATATATTATATATAATATCATATTTCATTTCCAAAAACAATATAAAACACAAAAATATTTTTCTTTTCTTTCTATATAATATAAAAGCTAAAAATACAAAAATATTTCCTTTTCATAGCACACAACTTGCCCAGTTTGATTAGTCCCTCAGTTACAACATTTGGTTGTTGGCTGTTTGAAAACAATTTGGTAGACGTTACAAACCCAGATTCCCTTTTAAGGGGCGGAAACGCGCAGTTTGTTAACTCCTCTATTTAGAACGTTTGATCGTTCGGTTGTCGGATTCCAGTTGCTGAGCTCTGTCAAGCCCAGATTCCCTTTCGAGGGGCGGTTGTTAGGAATTTCCCTACTTTCATTTCCTTTGTATATATATATATATATAAATCTTAAAAATACAAAAACCTTTTCTCTTTTCTGTTATATTATAAAATCAAAAACCAAAAATATTCTCCTTACCTTATTATTCATAATTCTGTGAGTGGTCCCCACTCCGATTTCTCATCCAATCTTTTCCCCATGAACCAGTTAATTCGGGTCGAGTCAAGCTAGCGACTCGGTTATCAAAAACAGTAGCTTCCTCATGAACAATTTTAATTCGAGGTCGAGTCAAGCTAGCGACTCGGTAATCAAAAACAGTAGCACCATATGGGTTTTCACCCATGTTCCACCTAAGTGTGGGGGAGATGCCCCACATGTTGTATATAGATCTAAAAAATAAATGAAAATTGTATATATTAAAAAAGAGAATAACTGTTGTGTTTCCACACTTGGCTAATAATGTTATCTTTTTACGTTCAAGGATTCGGCATAATAGCCGGGACTTTGAATATTGAGGACAATATTCAGTTCTAAGTGTGGGGGGGGGGGGGGGGGGGAAATTCTGGCGAATTTGATCAAAAATGTACCCTTTTAGTCCCTTTTTCCCCAAAAATGGCCAAATTAAAAAAAATTATTTTTTTTTAGTGGAAGTGTTATGCACTAAACACAACAAATGGAAATTAGTCCACCATGTCTAACCCACATAAGGACTGGCTAATCCTGTGCAAACGGCTTCAGGTAAAGATATATCAAATCCGTTTATGGCTTACAATTTGCCCAAAATTGTATGGTATTCGACTCACCATATCTTTATAAGTGAAGAGTTGGCTAGCCCGCAAGATTATGGCTTGTGGTAAAGGCAGTAGAAAAAACCATAATTGGTAATCAGCTCACCAAAGATAATATTGATAATTTATCTAAGAGTTGGCTAGTCCAGAAGCAAACGGCTTTTGGTAAAGACACATCAAATCCGTTTATAGCTGATGATTTGCTCAAAATCATTTGGTTATCAGTGTACCAAAGTTCTTACTTGAACTGAAACATTTGGCTACTCCAGAAGTGATGGCTTTTGGTAAAGAGATGAAACCCATTAAGTTTTCATAAAAGATTGCTAGGGACTAGCAATAGTTTAGTGTGGGGGATTTGATATGTGTCTAAATACACATATATTTAGTATTGATTAAACCCACAAAACGACCAAAAACACACAAATGACTCACAAAATGGTACAAATATCATGAAAATGTGTTTTTATGTGATTCAGGTACAAAAGATTGAAAAACAAGTGAAAAACACACAAACTTTACACAATTTTCATTTTCAGTCCCTGAAGTTTCATAATTTGGCAAAACTAGTCCCTGAAGGTTTAAAATGAATGAAAAGTCAACTTTAGTCCTTGGATAATCAAACATGTTCAAAATAATCCTTGGATGAAAGTTTTCACAAATTGGCAATTTTTACCCCTCAAGTTTCAAAAATGGCAAATTTAGTCCCTGGGTATTTAAAACTTGGAATTTAACATAAAATACCCTTGTACTATTCATAACTTACAATTTGGAACCTTTTGATAACTTTTGGAAAAATTACAATTTCACCCCTCAAACTTTGGAAAATTACATAAAAGGTCCTCGGGTGTTTTAAATTGTAATAAATGCAAAATAGGTCCTTTGGTTTATCTAACTTGGCATAATTGGTCCTTGTCATAACTTTGGAATTGTAACAGGTTTAATCCCTCAAGAATTCAGAAATGACAACATTGGTCCCTATGTTTATCTAAAACTAAAAACCGGATCAAACATTACCCAAAACCCTTAACCTTTAAATAAAACACAACCCAACCCAGTTATATACCCCAAGCCCACAAGCCCAATCCATTAACCAACCCGACCCACCCTTTTTATTTAAACCCAGGGTCAAACAAAAGTTTGACCCGTCTTCTTCTTTCCCATACCGCCAAACCACCCTCTGCAATACCACCACCCACCTCACCTTATCCCTTCCACCTCAACCCCCAGCTGTTTAATAATCCTCCACCACATCAAACAAGTTCCAAGGAGCATTAAATGCCCCGTAAAACCCTCACAAGCAACCAGGAAGACTTTTCCCGCCAAAAGTAAAATCAAAGGCTCAGATATGTTACAGTCATCCAAAGGCTGTGAATTAAAGTGGGAAATGACTGGAAACTCAAGTGGAACTCAAAGAATCTATAAAAGGAGAAGAAGAATGAGAGAGAAGTTACCTTGGGCTAGCCAATGGTCCGTAGATTAAGTAATTTTATTGCTTTCTTAATTTCAATGTCTTTCCTAGTTTAAATGTTGTATTTTT
Source organism: Artemisia tridentata subsp. tridentata (assembly GCA_021014915.2). Classification (NCBI taxonomy): domain Eukaryota; kingdom Viridiplantae; phylum Streptophyta; class Magnoliopsida; order Asterales; family Asteraceae; genus Artemisia; species Artemisia tridentata. The sequence goes on along the minus strand of CP139502.1, from coordinate 69,291,172 downwards.
CATTAAATTAGTGTAATGGATCTTTATTTTCAGTTTAATGTCAAGTTTCCTTTAAAATTTCATGTTTTGCTTTAATGCTTTTAAATTTCAAGTCTTTCATTTCTGTGTTACTATGATTGATTATTGGACTCATTAAGCAACATAAGCTCCTGACAAAGCTGTTGAAGCTTTTAGATACATATAATCAGTTCTAGTCTTTTAAATTCAAAAATAGTTAAAAAAAATTAGAGAAAATAGAAAATAAATTAAGAATCAGTTTGTATGGTGATTGATGCAAGGAGCAAAGTGAATTCTGGATGGCTTTGGTTTAGAAGTCTCATGGGAGACTATAGGTGTAGTATTTGGTCCTTGGTTCCTTGGATTCTCAGCTTGATCACTTGTAAGCCATTTTCTTAAGTTTTGCAATTTACTGTTTATGTGACTTATTTGCTTTAATTTCATGTTTTTCCTGTTTCTTTGTTGTTATTTAATGTTTATCTATCTTTATATTAGTTGATCATGTTTTGAAATTTGATTGTTCTTCAAAATCCATTTGAACTGTCAATATATGCATTTTTGAGAATCATGGGTTTGGACTAGTGTGACTGCTTGTTTAAGCTGAAAAAGATCCAATTTGACAAATTGTGATCACTGGATGGGAGTTAATGTGTTTATACAGTCTTGTGTTTTGATAAGCTCAATTTCAGTTCATTTAAGGGTTATTTGGTTTTATGGGTGAATCTGTGTTATAGGTTGTTATGGGTGTTGTTCTTGTTTGATTTGGACTCAATATGACCTAAGTAACTCAGCTAAACCTTAATCAAAGAGTTTAGCATGATAGAAAATCAATTTGACATTTGACAGTCTCATTATGAGAACTTTGAGATTGATAGAACTTGGAATCCTGCATAAGTGTTTAATTGTTGCTAATTTTTGTTAGTTTCATGTTCCTGTATCTTATTTTAGCATAATCTATCAGTAGTTTAAGTTTAAAATTCATATTAGTCAACTTTTGTGTTCTTGTAAAAAGTCAAATTTCAGTTTTTCAGTTTTTGATAGATCTTGTTAATTTTTGTGTGATCTTGTTATTAGGTTTTAGTTTAAATGCTTTTAGGGTTTTAATCTTTTGCTGCTTGTCTTCACTAAAATATTTTTTGTTGTCTTTATTACCCTAGTTAAATTGCTTATTTGTTGCTTTGTTTTTAGCACTTTTCTGAAAAAATGCCCTGTGCAGGCCTGGTATTCCATTTTTCAAATGCTTGCACAATCTTCATTTGTTAGTTTTAGCTTTTGTAATTTATGGTTTTGTGTAGCCTTTGTGGCCATTATGTTATGTGTATGCTTGTTTTTCCATTAGTAGCTTAATTAGATAGCTTAATTACCCTCCTTATCTTGTCCCACTTTCTGAAGTTTACTGAGAAATCAGTGAACTCAGGCCACCCTCATAAGCTCACAATTTGCTTATTTTTAGGTTTGTAACTTTTTGTTTTCATTAAACTTGTTCATAATCAGTACATATTGAGTTTCAGAAAAAGAAAAACACAAAAAGAACCACTTTTACCAATAAGTGATAGCTTCTATTTAGAAGCTTAATTTTTGGCTTATAAGCAACTTACTGTTAAGCTAATAAGCTCTTACAGAGCTTATTGCTAAGTTTTGAAAAAATTGTCTTTATAAAAGTTGCTTACAATTAGCTGTTTTTAAGTTTTGTAAAAAGAAAAATCCAAAAAATAAAATAAATACCAAAAATGTGGGGTGTGGGATTCGACCCTGAGACCTCTTGGCTAGTATGCATGCTTAGTACCACACCCCCTTCCAACTGCTCTGGGGCACCAGTTCCGTTGGAATACATATACATTAGATACTTATAGTGGTTGCAGCTTAGATAGCTTATTTAAGCTGTTTGGCTTATTTAGGCTTATCAGAATAAGCTGTTATCACCTCTCTAATTTTTATAGTTCAGTAATATTGTAAAGTTATTAAATAAAAAATCTCATATTTTTTAGATTAGTTTAGGTATTTATTTTGTATTTTTATTTGTAAAATAGTAATTAAATCATAGTAAATTAAATAATTGTCTAAAAAATATAAATCTTTTTTCTAAAATTTTCTTTTGTTAAATAGAACCTGTAAAAAATATAATTGTACCCATAGTGTTAATATTTCAATAAATTCACGTTTTAACTTGCGCACTTACGTTAGTTTTAATTAATTCGCACGTTTTTAGTTTTCTTTGACATTTTTTAGATAGAACTTACGTTTTAGGTTTTTAGATTTTCTTATTATTATAATAATAACTTTGTAAACATAGTTATTTATTTTATTTTTATTTAATTTGCATTTAAGCCGTTAAGGCATGCAAATTCCCTCTTTGGGAATGTTTGTTTTATTTCGTTTTGTACGTTTACTTTTAATCTAATTTAAACGTACGTTTGTAAATCTTTCGCGTTTTTAGGTTTCTGATTGTACGTTTTTAACGATACAGCTGTGACAGAGCTATGACTATTCACATTCCTAGTGTTAGTCAATCAGATTCCTGTTTTTGTATATTCCATATCATTTCTACTCGCACATTCGTTGTATTACAGTTTACACACCTCGTTGGGACTTAACGACCCGGGGATGTACTTCTATACTCCCATGGATTTAAATTGCTTTTTCTCCCGGGCTGTCTAGGGCTCTTTTATTATGGTTGACATTTCACAAGTGGTTGGCTTGTGTGATAAAACCTGACCGTTCGAGAGGAATCAGTAAGCAATAGAAAAAGAAGAAATAAAGCGGTATATATAGGGAAAACCTGGAAGTAGCGAAAATGTCGCGTCAGTCTGTCATTAGCTGACGTGGCAGATTTTGGGATGTCGGATCTCTACGGTAAAAACTATGCGTGGCATACAGCTGTCTGGCATATAAGTAAAATATTATTTTATTCGGCCCATGGGCCTGTGGTATGTGCTTATTCACATACCTTTATTTGACCAAAATCAGACCAAAACGACAAAAACTAACCATAAATGCCAAAGATATTATGTTTTTGTGTTTATTTATGTGCAGGTACGGATATCGAGAAAAAGGGACAAAATCAAGCAAAAACCGGGAAAACGAGCACGAGATTTGGAAAGGATTTAAAGCCGAAGCCGGGAGAGATATTTTTGCCCAAAAGTCAAAATCAACCCTTAGAGTCTCACCAAATGACAAAATAAACCCTTGGATCAAATTTGTATTGTGGCAAAATCAGTCCCTTGAAAATTCAGAAAATACATAATTGGTCCCTATAATTATCAAATCCTAATCCTTAAAAACCCTTTATCTAAATCCAAACACAACCCAACCCACTTCACAATTAAACCCGAGCCCACAAATGAATAACCAGCCCAAGCCCATCAATTAAACCCACCAACCCATTAACGCAACCCGATCCACAAACACACCCGGTCAACCAAATAAATAAATACCGGTCAAAAGAAACCTTTACCCGCCCAACTTTATCCCCAAAGTTACCTAGATGATAAACCCTAGTTTACCCGTACCATTAATTTACCGCAATTAAGGGTAATTCAGTCTTTGCACGGACTTTTAGGAGAGATCCTGACACAAAGGAATGACATGTCAGCAGAATGGAGCACTATGATTGGCTATTGATACGTGGAGGGTTTAATCCAAGGGCTGAGATTGATTGTGTGGCGTTCGAGAGATGATCAAGGGATTATATTGATTCAAAGAAGCACAACATCACACGGATTGGTGACTTGGAATTCCCTTGAACCGGCTATAAATAGAGAGCTCTCCTCATGAGCTAGGGTTGTCCAATTTTCATGCTTTTAGAGAATTGTTGCCATTTTTATGCTTGTCATTTTAAAAGCTTTCGTAGTGTAAACTTTTCTATTTCAGTTGTATTTACATTTCAGTATTGTAATTTTACCTTCATTAATGCAATTTAAGTTTTTCAATTAAATTCCTTGTCTCATTTACATTTTAAGCATTTACTTTGTTACAAGTCTGTCTCAATCTTTCATTACTGTTCTCACAAGCTCATATGAGCTTGTTAAAGCTTTTGAAAAAGATTAATTAGATCAGTTTAGTTTTAATCTCAATTTTCACAAAAAGTCAAAAAAAGTCAACACAAAAGTCAAAGAAAGGGTCAAAATAAGCTGAGGTGATAAGCTGTTCTGGGTATTAAATTTGGATTATTATATAAGCCTGGGTTGTAAAGTGGATCCTGAGTTCATTTATTTCCAGCTAGAATCATTTGTAAGTTTAATTTCATAACAGCTTATTTATTGCTTAATGTTAGAACAGCTTGTTTTTTCTAGCTTATTTGTTTTTTTTGGCTTTCTGCTTTTAGATTAGAAATAGCCTAGAATATACTAGTATAGCATAAATTTCAGGTCAAAAGCAATTAGATCCAGGTCAAACTGCAAAAACAGACTTGAGAAAGGAGTGTTTGGTTTATAGGTGATCTGGTTATTTACTGTTCATTTGCAAGCATTTGATACTTGATTAAGCTGTGATTAAGTGTTATTAGCAGGAATCAGTAGAAAGTTTGAGGTTTATAGCTAATATAGAAGCTTTTGGCTTATAAGTAATTTCTAAGGGAAAATCTGCCTTCAATAAGCTCAGCATAAGCTGAGCTTATTTGGAACCCCCCCTTTTAGCATTTCTAAGTTGCTTCTAGTTGATAAAGTTGGTTTTCAAGAGCTGTTTTGTTTTGATCAAATTTTGCACAAGTTTAGCGCCAAAAGAGTAGATCTGCTGTCACAGAACCTTTTAGGAAGTCTCAGGTTTTGGTTGCTGATCTCAGCTTATCTGTGGCTTAACCAGATAAGCTGAGACCTTGATTTTTGGTTTGTAAGTAGTTTAGATATTAGGTTTTAAGTGTATCATCTGGGATTGGAGTTTCTAGCTTATTTAGTAGCTTAGTTAAGCTATGCAAATCAGCTGTTTAGAACTGATCTAGGTCTGCATTTTCTTTGTCCCCAATCACTACCTGATCTAGAGCTTAATTAGATAAGAAAATGAATTAGGAATTTGGGCATTTTTGGTCTTGTAGTAGTTTTTCATGTAAGCTTCAATATTTTCCCTCTGGATTTCCCCAATAAGCACTTTCCTAGCTTATAGACTAGTCCAAAGTAGGATAGATAGTCATTTTAGTCTGCATTAAGCCATAAGCTGTGCATAAGCTTATTTGCTTATTCTTTTGGCTTATTCGAGCTTTTTGAGTTAAAATGTACTGAGACAAACCCATTGCATCATTCCTGAGTTTTTGGAAATTTTTGGATAGCTTTAGCTTATTTTTAGCTTATTTGCAAACTGCTTATTGTTCTATTAAGCTTATTAGGGGTTAGAAACTTTTTGAATTTATTTTTCCTAGATAGGTAATTTAATTTTAGAATTACTCAAAATTTTTCAGATTTTTCCCAATTGTTTTAATATTTTTAAATCAATTAAATCACTTAAATTAGTTTTTAATTCATAAAAAAATCATAAAAAGTCAAAAAAAATATTTTTCTTTTTTTCTATAATTTTATTTTTACATTTAGGATTTAGGAAAATTATTTTCATGCCCGTAGGATTAGTAGTGCTTCAAATTCACTTTTTATTTTGCGCTCGTACGTAGTTTTTGATTTATTCACGCGTTTTTATGATTTCCCTTACGTTTGCCTTAAAATAGAATTTTCCCTTGCCTTATTTACTGTTTTTAGTTTATGTTTCATCATTTTAGTTTAAAAATCATTATCACTCACTTTTATTCACCATTCACTGCACGATTCACGAACCCGAATCACAATTCCATTCAATCTTCATCGGGACAACGAACTTCGAGTTTTCACATTATTTCCCTTTTGTGATTTCTCCCTTGATCTATAAATTGCTACAATCAGCCTGCAACGCAACCAGCCCAACAGAGTTTGCCAAGCCTTTCAGTCATTCGGCTAACGTTTACATAACCCGGTCACATGCAAAGGAAGAACCGAAAATAGCGTGTGTTCAGATTTTTCAAGTATTGCACCATCAACCCAAGGCCGATAGTCCAATACTGGGGGGGGGGGGGGGGACATGCTGGCGTATGTGTACGAGCGAAGTACTTCAACAGCCGGAATAAAGTAAAGATAGCGTAACTGTTACCTTGCAAATTATTTATATCAATGTTCGTGGACGCATGTGTCCGAATTACAAGTATTGCATCATCAACTCAGGGCCGATAGTCCAATACTGGGGGGGACATGTTGGCGTATGTGTCCAGACGTCATGATCCGTCCGGACCAAACCTACTCATCCGAATGTTGTATTTCGTCCGAACTATCCGCTCATCTCCGGACACGCCTACTGACATGCCTGCCGCCATTTACACTGAGCAATCCCATCAATCGCCGCCTTCCCAGATTTCTCGGGATTGTGTTCCCACGTGATCTGACACCTACCTACTAGGTCAGGCGTAGGTCAACTCGCTTAGTCCCAAGGTAAACATGTATAGTAGGTGTGGGTAGTATATATACCCACACCTCATTTATTGTTGACATTCAATTTTACACCTACAACATTTACTCTCATTTTATTGTTCACGCACAGCCCATAAATGTTTGCGTACTGTTTTAGTTATGGATATGAATTGATTTGCAATAAATCTAAAATGTATTTCATGAAAATAAGAATTGTTGAGGTGCTTGGCTAAGTTTATGAAGAAACTAATAGGCACAACATAAAATTGTTTTAAAATAGATTCTAACACAAATTAAGCATGATCCTAATTGCACTAAAATAATTCAAATCACATATGTTTGTTGGGCTTTTTTTTTCATCATTTATTTCCACGTCTAAAGAGGTGAATAAGCAATTAACATATGTTTACAAAGAATTGTAATTTGTAAAAATAATTTTAAGTATAGATATTTTAAATTAATACTAAAAAAAGACAGGTAAGTAATGTTTAAATTGTGAGAGTTCACGAACAGCCAAGCAGGCAAACAATTGCGTGGAGTCTTAAAACGTTAAAAGAACTGAATTTGGTAGTTTGGCGACCTAAGGGGCGGACACTTTTTGTTATCTAAAGGCGAAGACTCTGAAGTGGCTAGCACCTGCATGGCTAAAGAGGAAAAAGAGAGCGTTCTTGAAAAGAAAAAGACATATTCCTGATTCGTATCGATCTCTCAAAAACCCACTAAAACTACTACCACATTCGTATTGAATTGTTAGCGATGAGTTCGGTACCAATTTCGTACCGAATTGATATTGAATTTGTGGTACCGAATTTTTTCCGAGCATATATGTTGTACCGGTACCGTACCGAACGAGATTCCGGTACAAGTACCAGTTCTGGGACCGTACCGAACGGCATTCCGGTACCAATTTTGGTACTGGTTATCGGAAAAACGATGGATATTCGGTTTTTTTCGTTTTTTAAACAAAAATAAACAAACCAAAGACGAAGATATATATTGTTACTTATATTTCGTCTTAGACAACAAGCTTAATTAACAATAAGCATAAATTATTAAATAAATATTGTGAGAGAATAATGTCGAGTACATATTCACGTTTGTATTTAACAACGATACATATCCTTAACAATAAACATAACTTATTAACAATAAAAATCATTAATATTACTAAAATATAGTTTATGTATGTAAAATTGATGATTGTAGTGATTGTATTTTAAGTTTTGAGAGGTATTATAAGGGAAAAGTTCAATGTAGACCTTAAATTCTCTATAAATGCAATGAAACAATTCTGGCTATCCATTTTTTGATCAAAACAACAAAAACCCACTTTCATCATTTTTAAAAAAAAATTAAATATATCACAAACCGTAAATCGTTACGCGAAAAGAATCATAACATCATGACGAGAATTAAATCATCTTACTATAGAGGGACACTCCTATATACTTTCGACCATTTTTTTTTTGACCTTTTTTTTAGTGTTGAAATTTACATCTAGAAAAATCACATGTGATTTGTAATTATATAATCACATGTGATTTATGAAATCACACATGATTCCTAACGTAAAAATCAGATGTGATTTTTCAAACGCAAATTTTAACATTAAAAAAAAACTTGATAAAAAAATCCGTCGAAAGTATTTTGAAGTATTCGTCTACTATTCTCGTCGCGATGATGTATTTTTTGTCGTTTAACGATTTACCGTTTGTAAGATATTTTATTACAAAATTAAAAAAAAAAAAAAGTTTTTTTTTTTTTTTTTTTTTTTTTTCTTTAATGAAAAATGAATAGCTAGCATAGGGCTGAGCAAACGACCCGAACGGACCGGACCGACCGAAGGACCGACCGAGACCGGACCGGACCGGACCGATCACATTCGGTCCGGTCCTCGGTCTTGGCATTTTGGCTAATTCGGTCCTCGGTCCGGTCGGTCCGGACCACAATCCGATTATTTGGCCTTGTTGGACTGGACCGGACCGACTACATTCGGTCCGGTCCTCGGTCTTGGCATTTTGGCTAATTCGGTCCTCGGCCCGGTCGGTCTGGTCCGGTCCGGTCCGGTCCTTGATCGATGCTCACCCCTAAGCTAGCATTGATTCATTAGGCTTATAGAGAATTTGGGGTCTATATTTGAACTCAACTCATATGACTATATCTAACTACCTTACTTATGAAAGTGATTCCCTTTTTATTTTTTTGGACAATTTCATATCTCCTCTCTTTTTAGTTAGAAATTTCATATAGAGCTAAACATGCATTAAAATTATTATATATTATGCATAAAATACTTACACTTTAAGTATATATGAAATTAATCATGAAAATAGGATGATATATGAAATTAATCATTATTTTTACTGTTGTATATGATACTAAAAGTTTTATCTTTAAGGGTTTTTTTCTAACTATAAGTTTTTATGTCTGCGTTTATTTCTAGCTTGCATACTTATCGGTGTTGTGATTATCAAACTATGATGAACATATAAAATAAACAGCCATAATTTAATATGGCCGAGCTAAAATACTTTTAAAACTCAGCGTAATTTGATAAGGATTAACGGGTTTACACCAAAAACTACACCAAGTGGAGAGGCTGTGATCGTTTTTGGAACATATTGAAATGTACAGTTTTGGGTAATCAAGGCTTAAGAGTTCAAAACTACTTATTAGTGAATTTTATTTTTCCAGTGACATGTGACAAAGGTGAAAGCAATCCAACTCGTTTCAACACATATGATTTACTCGTTTCAACACATGAGAAGTTTAGGATGGTTTTGTATTTTAGTGTAAACCACAAGAACGATTTATGTATTTTTTACACTATAAACATTGATTTTGGTACACAAAATTTCTCAGCTTTACAAACATTGTTTTATATATGGTGTTAGATAAAAAAAAACTACCATGGAATTGTAAAATGACCTAACTGTATAGCATTTATTTCGAAAAATTCGTGCATTCCTCCCAAATGGGCTTTTCATGGGTTAAGGAATCCTGATTCATAAGTTGTTGGAATGATTCATTGCTTGCATGTATATGTTGATGATTTGTTGCTTCAAGACCTCCAAATCTATGTTGCTGTTGTTCTTGCATATTTAGTGATCTTGATCCTCCAATGCCCAAAAAATCGACCGTCAATGCGTCATTGCCTGGCATAGGTCTTCCCAATCCCAAACTCCCTCTACCCTGAATGGAATCAGAATTATTATTTATTTGATGTCCCTGTTCCATGTTCATTGAGTCATTACTTTGATCCCCTTGTATAATGTTACTATAAATTCCTAACTCATTCATAACATGAGCCTCCAAAATATGTTTGGGCTCAGCCCCAGGCCCAAATGCATTTCGCGGGCTGGGCTTGTACAAACCATTGTTTCCTTGCGGTTGTGGGCCTTGGCCATCAAAGTACGAAGGGTTGAGCTGTGGCACATCAGAACTAAGCTGGTCCGGGTCAGCCATGCTAGTAACATAGTTCTTTTGCATCATTGGAGAATTTATGACATGACTTGCCGTAGAACCTATTTGGGCTGCTTTCTGAAGCAAGGCTGTTGCGGACATATGAGCCATGGGACCAGAAAGTGGACCTCCAGCTGAATTGTCTTGTTGGAGGTTGCCAAAGTCCAATGGCCCATTTGTTGAGCTGAGCTCTAGACCAGAAGTTGATGACGTAAGACCTCTCGGGTTGCTATGTAAAGTACCTGAACTGCTAGAGAACAAACCCCCTGGCATGTTTATTGACTCAAATGGCATTTGAAGTTCTTGAGGGTGCAATTTGAGTTGGCTTTTCATGTTGTAATTGTTGAAATCAGGAAGTCCCATTGACATACCATTTCCGCTGTTCATTGGCATGGATGGCATGTAATGATCAGACATTTGTTGTGATTGTAGCATTCCTTGGCTCACCTTGTTGTTTTCTTCGGCCAACGCATCACAAAATGCTCTATGAGTGATAAAACTATCTCTTCTGCGATGGCAAAATTGTAAATTCATTAGTAAATAACTCTTCATTTAGGTTGTTCTTTTATAACAATACTAGCTTAGTGGAAAAATGAACAAATCATTCTAGTTATGAACTTGTTGATTTTGTATACAAATATTATTAATTTTTGGTAAGAAGTTTTCTGAATATTTTTAGACTCCATGGACTATATATGATGGTAACAAGATTTGTTAAAATATTAATTATGTGTCAGAATCTAACCTCGAAAAAATGGTGCCACAATCACACTTATATTCCCGAGTGCCACAAGTTTTTTGATGAGCTTTCCAATCAGACTGAACCGCATATTTCTTTGAACACCTATCACATTTCCATTTCTTCTCACCATGTTTCCTACTATAATGCTTCTTGATCCCAGTTAAATCACCAAGGGCTCGAGCTGGATTGTGATGAACACAAGACGGCTCAGGGCAAACATAAACTCTTTTACGAGTGTCTGCGCTCGTTCTTTGTTTAAGCTTCCATGGTAAATTATGACCTCTTCGGTGTAACTGAAGATTTTGGTCTCTTTGAAACCCTTTGCTACAAATCTCACACACAAATCTGTTTGTAGCCATTAATGTTGTTGGTGATAAAGCGATAACGTCAGCCGTTGGATCTACATATGTATATTTACAAATTAAGAAGATAAAATAATTTACCTAAATTTAGTATACAAGTGTAATGTAAATTTATCACAGTTTACACGTTGGCATAAACCATGAAAAAGTAGTTCCTATGTTGTAGTGACAAAAAGAATACAAACCCGGGGTTCCTGGCAGGTTTCGTTTTTTCTTAGCAGGAGGGAGTGAAGTCGAGCCATTGGAGGAGTTTGCGCCATACAAGTTGGTTTTAAGCTCTGAAAGGTGGTGTTGGTTTTGGTTTTCTAGCTCGCCGATGTCTCCTGAAGAGAAACTTCCTTCGTCCACGGTGAGATTAGACATAAACCTAAGTAAGAATGTGTTGTTTTGCAAGAATTGTGTGTTGTTTTATGTGGAAGACAAAGAAGGAATTTCCAAAGTTTGTGTGTTTTGATTGATGAAATAGGAGGTGAGGGTGTACGTATGTGGTAACATTTGGCTTATATAATTGTTGGATTCAAAGGGGTATCTAATATATTAATTACTTTTTATTAAAATGTTAATCTAGTTTGATTTCATAATAAGAATAGTAGTGTTAGTCACACTATATATGATTAATGACCAATTTTCGATATTTATAATTTAAAAAATTTGATTATTCTTGTTTTAATCAGTCATCTAATTACTAGTTTAATCTGTTATAAAGAGCTAAGCTAAACCTCAAAACTTTCGATAAATTTTTGCTCTTATTTTGTGGCAAGACAAAGTCTATGTCACCGCATTATACTTTGTGTATTGATTTTTTTTCAATTTATTTAATTTATTTATACAGTAATGATAGTGAGGCCTAATTTATATAACTAAAATCATGTCAAAACAATTCATCATGTGACACATGCAATGTATATTTTCTCTTTCGTAATCCTCACCGCTAATCTTGTCATGTGTCGTGATCTTAGAGTTAGCCATATGCAAATCATTTTCCTTATTTATAAGCATATATAATTTCAAAACCCATTTATCTTTTGTTGCAACTTCTTCATACCTATTATAGGGTTTCCAGGCTAAAAACAAGATGTTACAGTTCTTGCTATTTGGTATAGCATGTATGGTGGTATATTCGACATAAATTCAAACTGAGACTAAACAAAATTTGAACCTCTGGATTAATACCAACAACGCTAATAAGTTCACGCGCTTTGTTACCAGCCACCAGGACAATATGTAGTAGACAATGTCATGACTCTTTCAAGAACGTGACCTTGTTTCTTGCAAAGCTCTCTTATTTGGAACCAACTTAGCTTACGCATCTGAATGTTGTCTCTAAGGTTATTACTTGTGTAGTTTGAACTTGGCCCTCTACTAGAGAATATCAAACCTCCACCACTAGATTAAACATTTTAAGTTAAAAGAATTTGAAACTTTGAGTTTAATTTAATTCAAAGAAACTTCTAAACAGGATACCTAATTTTGGATTTTCACACATTCCATGTAAGATATATTGTATAACTATATATATGAGAGATGGGAACTAGACAGAATTAAGAATATCCAAGAAAACGAGTGTAGTATTCCAGTCAATATTTCTCAAAACGAAATTGGTTACTCTTTTCCTATTTATCAAACTCGAAAAGATTAATAACCCTCACAAACGACTTTGGCATCGTTTTCATCAATCAATATCGATGTATCTGATGAAGATAGCCGACGATATTAGGACAGATACAAACTTTTCTATCAACTTATTTTATTTCTCAAATATATTTTCTTTATTATAATTTTTGATAAGAAACAAAAACAAGGAGGCCAGTGAGGGAGACATATGCTACTCGACATAAACAAAGGAGCCCTCTATTCTGTAATATGCATAAACAAATCAACCAACAAGACGGCAAAAGGTTATTCTGTTTTTGAATGATAAATTTGCAAAAAAGAAACTGTAATGTCTTCTATCAATATTTTGATGGTTTTAGTTTTTGAATAAATTAAGATAATCAATGAACAACATAAATGAATGTGCTAGTCTTGCGATGATAACCCATTGGTGAACGACATGGAGTGTAAAACACATGTAATTAGTTCAAAACTTCAAATGCTGTTTTCGTGTCCCTTTAGTTAAGATATTAATTGTTGGTGTATATGCTCGGAGGACACGTGCCGGATGACAAGTGTATCCACGTGTTCGAAGCTAAGGATACGGATCCGAAGGAACACATGCCGGACGACCACAATAGAGGAAGAGCACTATTTACATAGAAGATCCTTTTACACAACAGTCTGAACCAAGAACCATGCTCGAGCCGCTAACCTGAATACTGCGGGATATTGCCCCTACGTGGACTGACGCCTAGCCCGGCTTGCTCAATCTCCATGTTGTCCGGTATAGTAGTTGGGGTACTATAAACTGTAACACCCCCAAAATTCGGTTCAGCGGAAGACAAAACAAGTTTGGGGTGCTACGAAATTGGTACACAATATAAGCATAGAAAAGCGGGATAACATTATCCGATTACATAAAAACATTTCAAAGATCCAAATCTCAAGTCTACATTTAACCAAAAGTAATTAAAGTAAATCTCAAAAGAAAAACATAAGGTAGGTCCCCAAAAGTGATATCAGAGTTTAGGTTGATCCTTAGCCATGCCACTCGCCAAGCCTCCAACAGTAATATCCAAAGTAAACATCATCAATTACCTGAGAAAACATGTTAAAAGTCAGCTAACGCTGGTGAGTTCATAGGTTTTCGCAAATCAAAACAGTGGACCAAGATCAGTAATTAAGTTTGCTATGAGTGACTAGGTCGCAACCAAACAAACCAAAACCCACACTTGGGTGTAACCAAACATAATAACAGTTATCCTATAGGTGCACACTACAGATGTCTATAGGCACAGGATCCCTTGGTAATAGGCACAAAGAGCCCTTGTTAATGATAAGGCACAAAGAGCCCTCGTATATAATAACCATAGTCAACTAGTATAGCAACATATCAAAAACAAAAAATAACAGTTGGTCTGTTCAAAATGGTTTTGCATGTTTTCTCCACCAAGTTTAATAAAGCATTAATAAGAGTAAAAGTGGGGCTATGAAACTCGCCTCAAGCAAGCAAAGCACAAACAAAATCTACAGAAGCAAAGTACTCGGCAGCTCTCAAGTATCGGCACTCACGGACTCAGCACAACCTAATAATGTAAACTCGCCTTACCATAATCTCCAAATGTAAAAGTTCCAAAAGCTAACTATCCCAAGTAAATTCCTTTTAAATTCCAAAATCTCTTTCTTATATTAGTTACTAGCATTTGGTATCGACGGGTGTGTAGTGGTGACACAACATGACTCAAGTGTACTCATGCCACATAATGACTAAAATCGAAACGACTTACAAAACGAGGACGTATGACTAAGTTTTGATTTGATAAGTTATGCGGACGAATTGTCGGGTTCTTATCGGGTTCATCAACTCGATAAGTCTCGCAATTCCTTCATTTAATTTACCAATCCAAAACTCAATAATCATACTTGGTAAGTCATAAGGATGAATTGCTCGTTAATAGATCTCCTCCGACATGCTTATTGGGCTCTTATTGGACTCGTTAACCCAATAAGTCCGATAACCATGTAGGTCGGGTTTATTAACGTCAACTGATCCGAGACTCGACACTAAATTCACAAAAACACAAATATTTCCATAAATAGCATTTCTTGATTTGCATGCCCTCGAAATAATAAATAACTCCCACTTATTAGTTTTTATTTGTCAAATATTAAATAATGTCTTAAGCGTCATTTAACTTCTTTTTTTAACCTTTAAAATATTAAGTAACCATGTACTCGTTATTTAATATTTTAAGTTATCATTTAATGATGTCATTTAAGTTTTTACAAGTCATCTCATATTTCGCGTCACTTTCCGAGTTTATAACATACTCGGGTCAATAGTCAATCCTCAATAGTTCAATATCAATAATCAAGTTCAAGTATTTCTTTTGGCTTGTCGAGGCCACAACGAGACTAATAAGTCTCGGCGACTCTCGACTTGGCTCAAACAACATGTTTCAATATATAATTATAACAATATTGCCGCAATATCAATCAACCTCCAACAAATTTTTAACAGCCAAGAGTCCTACGGCTCGTTATCTACCAACGCCTCCCAAATTCAACGCAAACAACAACCACAAGAATATAGACAGGCCGAGACCCTAATGGTCTCGGCTCCATCTCTCGGCACCAAAACCAATTCGGCCCTAAGTCTTACTCGACAACAATTCCAACAGCCTCAAATTTTATAACCAATATATAAACACCAAATCCAATCAATAAACGATCCAATATTCAGCCAGCACTATGAAGCAGCCGAGGGTTTTACCAAACCTTTGGTTCGAGTGAAACCGTCCACAATACGCAAAAACAAATAAAGATATACGTGACTCCTCATGACTCGACTCAACCATAACGAGTTAAAAAAAAAGACCACGGCCGTGAGCTAAGGCTTACGGCATAACCTTGACAAGACCATATTCGACACTACACAACCAAGAAATGATACCAAACGATTATTAGCGATTTTTAGTTACATAAAAACATGAGACCCATTCTTTCTAACACCCAATCGAACTGAAAACTATAAATATAACTCGACAAGCATCGAGTTGTTGCACACCGAGTCATAACCACGGGTGACTCGGTGTTACCCACCTTTAATACTCTCGAATCTAAACGAATCTTGGTCAGAAAAAGTATAGGGTGGCGCGTGGTGATGTTGGGGAGGGGTTTTTGGGCGCGTACAGTAGGGAAAAGGAATAAGGGGTTTAAAAGGCGAGGTTTGGTGGTGGCGGTGTAAGAAAAAGAAATGCAGTAATGGCGTATGGAGGTGGCCGAAAAATGTTGCCGGAGAAGAAGAGAGGAGAGAGAGAATTTGGTGCGGTTGTGAGGGTGAAAGTGAGGGGTTATAACCCTAAATGGGTTGTATGATTTACTTATATAGGGTTAGGACTAGGTTTGAATGTAACACCCCAACCCGACAAGGGTAAAGATGTCACACTAATGATTTCACATCAGATCAAAACAAAGCATACATTTCAAGTAATACAAAAATTCTCAAAGGTTACAAATGAAATTCTGAAATTTACATGGTTACAACAGAAACAAAACTAAACACTAAGTCTGCAAAAGCAACTCCTTCTAATGGTCTCTACTTCAGAACACTATCAGAGTCTTCTAAGTCCAAAAGTCTCTTCACTCATACCCAAACCCGTCGTCCTGCTTATTACCTGCCGCACACGAAAAGAAAACGTGCGGCTGAGCTTAAAAAGCTCAGTGAACAGATACATATACAAAGCAAAGAATAACGAAACAGAAATATAATATGGGCAATGGGAATGTCATATGGTATAAAAGAAACAAATGGATAATAGAGAAGAATAGGATAGTCATCCACCACGAGCCCAGAAACTCAAAGTCATAATCTCAACATCATAATCTCAAAGTCATAGTCTCACAATCAGAGGGGATATCTCTTAGGCAACCAGATAATATGAGGGGTGTCCTCATGTATCACAATAGTGGAGTGATCAGCTCCCAGGGGTGTGAAAGGCGTGTATTGCACACAGCACCAGTCACCTCAAAGTCATACTCAAAGTCATACTCAAATTCACAAACAAGCCTAGGATTGCAATCCATACGCCCCCAAACTCAAAGTCATAATCTCAAAGTCATAATGGCCATAGCAGATAATATAAAAGGGACGGTGTGAGAAATCACTCCCCCACACAGGAGTCATGCCAGTGGTGCATCACAGACATGGCCAGGTTACCTTCCTGGCTAGGAAAGAACAAAAATGGCTCGGGTATCAAACTAAGAGTCAGGTCTCAATGTCAACACAGAATGTCATATCCAAAAGGTCATATATCCGAAACTACATCTCAATATCTCAGAAGTAATATCAAAGGGCCCAAATCAGAGTTTACCAGATCAAGGTTCATATTGAATAATCAAGTCAAGATTCATATTAAAAGTTCATTTCAAAACTTTCCATCACAAGTCCATTTCAAACAATTCTTTACTCATGATTTTCATAAAACGATCCTTTAAAGTAGTCCTCATAAAAATATTCTTTCAAAAGGTTTTTCGTAAAATTAGTCTTCCAAAAATAGTTTTCATAAAAGCTAGTAATACTTATTAAAAATGGTTTTGCATCATTTATAAATATCTTTTTAAACTGGTTATCCTCAAAACATTTCCATGGTATAATCAAGAGGTTTTCATAACATAGGTTCATATCACATGGGATCACAGAGAAGGTTCAAACAAGGGAATCATAGCAATGGCATCAGTTCAGAAACTAACGGATCAGAAAATGAAGGAGATCATGAGAAACCTTATAAGAAAGGTCAGAATATCTGTACCTCAAACCGCAACTGAAAACATAACCAGAAATGAAAAGATCGGAAGTAGGCTCCATCTTCAGCGAATCTACACGAATTATAAGTTTGTTTATAAGTTTCATAGTCTTCTTAATCATATAGGTTTCATTTTAGTTTTCATTCCATTTTTAGGTAACTTTCCATATTTAGTAACTTTTCAAAAATAGCAAGTTTTCATATTTAGTAAGTTTCCTGAATTAGAATTATTAATCGTTTATCATTAAGGTTACATTTGGTCCCGCCAAGGTAGTCAAAATGACAATATACACACATTAAGGCTTATTATGATAATGTATGTAAGTTTAGTATTTAAAGTGTCTAAATAATATAGTATGGGTTGCTATATGAAAATAGTGGAAAATATGCTACAATATTTTATGTTGTACTATCTACCAAAAAGTCTAGTACTACTGCCATGTGATTTGATGACTCAAGAGTAGGACACATAAAGGAGAATAGCCATGCACACCCACAACACAACAAGAATTTACAGTTATACACGATGGGTAAAACAGTTCTAGTATTCCCACAAAATTTGACACACAATAAGCACACCCACACGAGTCATTCTACTTGTATGAATCTCGAACATTTTACAGCCCTCATCGACACAACAAAACACACACAAAACCACAGGCAAGGCCCATTTTACACGCCAAAACATACTTAACCTCACCCTATTTCGACCCACTGCATGCGTATCTTAAAACTATACGCCATCTTTTATTTACCCTTTTTATTTCCATTTTGTTACGCTACTAGGATGGATAACACAACCCGAAACCAACTCGACATCACACGTGAACACGAGCACAAGATTCAACGAGATAAACAAAGTATCGCGAGACCATATTTAAACCACAACCCTGTTCCTTTTACCCCAATCAGCAAGCATGCAAGTGCACAAGTTTTAGCTACTTACGACACAAAACACACACGAACCAAGAGACATGATCGACATCAAATCATGCATGCAAACACACCCATAAAATCATAAACTCTAGACCTAAACCTCTTGTCGCAAGATCACACTTACAATAACATGTAACCCTCATCATCAAATAACGAACCATGACACGAACACGATCTCAGGTTGACACTACTTAACTCAACACCACTCTTAGAGAACCGATTCATTTATTTGATTCACATCATGTTATACGAGTAGTGTTCCATTATTATTTTTTTCATGACAAAACTCTTATTATTTGCCTTATATAACTTATTAACGAGACAGAATTTGGAATACCTTATGTCGGATAAGAAGAATGAAAGAGAGAACGAGATACGTGTCAAGCCCTACGAGCCAAAATCAGCACCAACACACGATCACTCCTGATGCGGATTACAAATGAATACCCTCTTTCAAAACTGAATTTATTGAAAAGAAAATAAAAGTTGTTGTCACTCTTGTGACATGCTTTTAGGGTTTTGGGTAAAGGAGAAATGATAGGTGAGATTCGGCTTTGTGTTTAGTTTGTGTGTGTATTGCTTTGTTTTCAAAGTGTACGCCTGAAAAGAGGAAAATAAAAATGTGAGAGATGATAACTATTTGCTTCATAATGACCGAGTAGAGGGGTCCTCAAATAAGGAAAATAATGTCGACATTGATGGTTTGATTTAGGGGTATTATGGTGATTGATATTAGAGTGTCATTGCTATATTTGTTTGCAAAGGATACGCATGAAATGAGGGATAAGTGGAGAATATTTTAAACATGGTAGTGATCACCCAGTGAATGATTGATGGCAGTTTGTTGACTTGTTAGAGTTATTGGGGAAGTAATATACCAAAATTTGTGGGGAATAAAGAGTAGGTGATTTATTTTCCATATATGATACCCAAAGTGTGTGCACACTTTTCTCATATTCGGTTCATGCAACCCTTCACTCGTGATATATTTTTATTTTTATTATTATTAATTTTTTTTAAACTTAGGTTATGTTATTTCTTAATGTACAATTTAGGTTTTATATGTTTCCCATAGTTTATATATAATGTATAGTTCATATATTATGTTAGGTCGCATCGCATGTAAAAGTTAAATTCAAAAATTTAGGTCGTTATATTGAATGTGTAAGGTCCCTCAAGAACTGAAATGGTAACTTGGGCGTGGGGTGGGAAGTGACATTCGGCCAACCTTTCTATGAGACGAATCCGGGATAGATTTAAGTACCGAGACAACTTCCCGAGTAATTTTAATGTGTTCCACTGGTTTTAGAATAATTTTTCCACTGAAAACGACTATAAATACGTCTATATTCATTTAACACGTCCAAATAATCAATATTTCTCATTTTTATTAGGTCTAACTGTGCCGACTCACGGAGTGCCTCACTGGGTACACAAGGAAATACTCATCACATTATGAAAGTCCACGATATATAAACCAAAATCCGGATAAAATATCCAACGCATTCAAAAGTGATTACAAGTGATAAAATATTCATTTTAAAACGTAATGCGGTAAATTTGAAAAGGCTCCCGAAATTTACCAGTTGTCACAGCCTCCCAACCTCAGAAGAAACCTGTCCCGGGTTTCAGTTCGAGTTACCCGATACATTTGAAAAGAGATGAGGGTACTTTCGCTTTATCTCGTCCTCACGTTCCTATGTAAACTCAGGCCCATGGCATGAGTTCCATCGGACCTTAAAGATAGGAATGCGATTGTGCTTCAGTCGTTTAACTTCATGATCCATAACTTCCACTGGTTCCTCAATAAAGTTTAAGTTCTCGTCTATCTGGATTTCCCTCAGCGGAATGACCGGGGTTTTGTCAGAAAGACATTTCTTCAGGTTTCATACATGAAACACATTGTGCACATTATTCAGTTCTGGTGGTAGCTCGAGTCGATAGGCTACCGGTCCAATTTTGTCAAGAATTTGGAATGGTCCGATGTAACGAGGGTTGAGTTTTCCGCGCTTGCCAAAACGTATCACCCCTTTCCACGGTGAGACTTTTAACATGACTCTGTCTCCGACCTGGAATTCGAGGGGTTTACGTCTCTTGTCGGTATAGCTCTTTTGTCGATCACGTGCAGTTTGCAATTGGTTTCGGATCTGAACTATCTTCTCGGTCGTTTCTAGAACAAGTTTGGGACCAGTAAGTTGACTGTCGCCAACCTCAGCCCAACAGATCGGGGATCGGCATTTTTGGCCATACAGCGCCTCAAAAGGTGCGGCCTTAATGCTGGCATGATAGCTATTGTTGTAGGAAAATTCGGCCAAAGGCAAGTATCTCTCCCAGCCTTTTCCGAAATCAATAACACAGGCTCGTAGCATATCTTCCAACGTCTGGATAGTCCTCTCGCTCTGGCCGTCAGTTTAGGGATGATAGGCAGTACTCATATCGAGGTTTGATCCCATGGCCGTCTGGAGTGACTTCCAAAAATTTGACGTGAAACGACTATCTCGATCCAAAATAATTGATATTGGCACACCATGTCAAGAAACAATTTCTTTCAGGTATAGTCGGGCAAGTTTATCCATACTTTCGTTTTCACTGATTGCAAGAAAATGAGCGGATTTAGTGAGTCGATCTACTATTACCCAAATAGTATCACAACCACTAGCTGTTCTCGGTAGTTTAGTGATGAAGTCCATAGTGATCCGCTCCCATTTCCAAACAGGGAGTTCAGGTTGTATCAATAACCCTGACAGTCTCTGATGTTCAGCCTTCACCTTCGCACATGTAAGGCACTTGCTGACATACAGGGTTATCTCGGCCTTCAAGTTAGGCCACCAATACAGTTTCTTCAGGTCTTTGTACATTTTATCAGATTCGGGATGAATTGAGTATTGTAGGACCGAGAATTTATAAGATTTATGTGGGTCGGGAGGTCTTGGTTGGTTGAAGAAGATGAATATCTTTATCTTTTTAGTGAGAGAAAGTAGAGAGAGGGTGGAGAAAACACTTAAAGTTTATTATCTTAAGAAATGTGAAATAATACAATGAATTTCCACACCCCTCATGGAGAGTCATGAGGGGTATTTATAGCCCTATTACATTACTAGTTTTGCCACTTAAACAGTAGTAGTCCCTGCGGGGTCTACTTTCTACAAATCTAGTCCAATTTATCTTTATAAAAGAGCATTGCTAACAATCTCCCTCCAAGATATCGTCACACGTGAATGGTTACAATGAGACCTATAAACAAAGTGAATTACAATAATAATAAACTTTTGTTGAAGCGCAGAGTCTCTGTAGTCTAGATCCTGAGTCAGACTTGAAGTTCTCTCTTCCGACGATCTCGGAATTCGATCTTAGGCACTGACGGCACTAATTCTTGTAGCTCTGAACATCAACTGTAAAGTTCTAGTCAGGTTATTACTCCCTCCTAACTAGTGAGCTTTTTTTTCTTATCTCTACTCCCTCATGAATCGACAACTCTCTTTCACGCAGCGGAGAAAGTAAACATTTAAAGTGTAGCACCATGGTTGTCGTTCGGGGAGCATCATAACAACATATCTCACAAAGTATTTGCATCCAAGTTGGTAATAAGCCTCGATGTACCCACAAACCAAATTACTGAAGATGAGACATTACTTCTTTCTTCGTGTACTTCTCCCTCCTGATGGTTGCGAGTCATCGGAATCATCATACTTTTGTGTACATGCAGTAGGATTACCTTTTACTTGATGCAGTTTTAAAGCCATAACAGCTCATCGAAGCATAGTTTCGTGAGAATATGTCGAAAAAATACTCTCAATACTACTCTCAAACCAACCTTTAATCGAACCTCCTTTTAATTCACTGGCTACTAGTAAATGACCACATATGAAGACAACCCGATATGACCAACTTGAAAAAGAAGTAAACACCCTAACTTTTTTGACTTAATGCTTGTACTAACGCGTCTTGTGAACAATCCAAATCTTTGTGTGACACTGAGTACTACAACATAACTCCTTAAAGTGATAGCTATACTGTGAGCACTACAACGTAACTCCTTACATCAGTTATAACTAGATTGTCCATTCTTAGTCACAATGAATAAAATTGCCCAGACAAGTTATCTTGAGAGTAACACCATATATCAAAGATAAATAAGTACCCGTGAAATGTCACTTAAAAATCAAATCAATAATACCGTACAAAAACCCCGCAGTCATTTTTGTTAAACATAATAATTTTAGTCGTGAACTATGTATCCCCGTGAAATTTTGTATCCAAAATACCACTCTTAGTCCAAACTATATTAAAACCTTAAGTCTTAACAATATTTCGAATTTAACTAAAAAGCTCCAGCCCATCAATTCAGTCCAAGCACAATTCAACCAGATCCAATCATAGTCCAATCCGGATCCCTAACCAAAAACCCAAATCCAATAAGAGCCCCAATCCATACATACACATTGGTGATATATAACTGGTACCCTAATCACATTATATCTAACCCTAATCCACTTAGTGATAAATCCGCCCCCTTTCACCAAACTCTCACCAAACTTCAAACTGATCTCATCTTATAATCAACAACGAATCACAAACTCTTCTATCATAACTCCTTCATCAATACAGATTCACAGGAGTAGTAGCAAGGTAGGTTTGATATATATTTTTTTTGTTCTAAACCGAATAAAAGAAACATTGAGACATAAATCTTGGTCTTTATTTAATTATATTCTGATATATAAACAAGAAGTGAAAGCTTCACAGAATCAGTGATGAATTATTATTTCGTGTGTTGGGCCTTGAATGGTCTTGATTGTACTTTAAATACCACGAAATAACAAACTGAGATTCAATCATTTGTTTGATTTGATTTTGCGTAAGCCGAATGAAATATTGAATGAAACGTATATGTTTTTGTTCAAATCTTGAGAATGTTCGGATATTAACTGAAGTTTTGCTTCAACACGGATCGATGATGATGATGATTTAATTGAAAAAATCTTTAAAAGATTTAAAAAAAATTGAATCGATCTGAGATCTTGAATTAGTTCTTGTTTAATCGTTTGTATAGCATAGATGTGAGTTGGGGAGTGATATGTGAGGGTCCTTTGGTTGTTGTTTAGATGTAGGGATTAGATATTGTTGGTTTTGGATTTGATAAGAGTTGGCTCGGCTGAGGTTAGATCCTTGACTGATCTTCCTTTTCTTTTTCATTTGGATATTGATTCTTGGGACTGATGATGTTTATAAACTGAAGTCAATGAGTCTGAGGTATTTGATTGTGGTCTGGTCTTCTGCTTCATCTCCATTCTTTTTCTTTTCAATTTCGATAAGTGGTCATAGACCCAATTTCGATAGGTTTGACCATTTGACCCAATTTCGATAGGTTTGACCATTTGACCTAATTTCGATAGGTTTGACCATTTGACCCAATTTCGATAGCTTATCGAATTTACAAGAAATCGAATTTCGATGGGTTATGGGAATTGCTTTACAAGCAATATCTATAAAAGAGGGTTTATAGGAATTGCTTTACAAGTAATTTCGATAAAAAGGGGTTTATGGGAATTTCTTTACAAGCAATTTCTATAAAAAGGGGTTTTGACTTTTTGACCAAAAAATCCGACGATTTTTCCGACCAAAAGTTCCGACCATTTTTTCTGTTCACCTTTTCGACCCATATTTGAACTCTAAATTCGACCACGTTTCACGGTAAAAGGACAATACAATATCCATATATTAATGTTGCAAACAAACTGATAAGCCGTACTGAATAGAGATACCACATGACCAGTATGTTTGAGACCAAAATGAAAGTATTAAGACTATTGTTTTGACCATTTGGATACAAGAAACATGTTATGTAACTGTTTATCCGAATGATACGGAAATTTTTTTTTCCGATGACCGGAAACAAAAAATTTCCGATGACAAAAAAATGATAAAAACACCCTAAAACAGTATCTTCGAACCACAAAAATCAGTGTGTAACATAACCTGGCTCATTATACCAATTGTAGGACCGAGAATGTACAAGATTTATGTGGTTCGGGAGGTCTTGGTTGGTTGAAGAAGATGAATATCTTCATCTTTTCTAGTGAGAGAAAGTAGAGAGAGGGTGTAGAAAACACTTAAAGTTTATTAGCTTAAGAAATGTGAAACAATACAATGAATTCCCACACCCCTCATGGAGAGTCATGAGGGGTATTTATAGCCCTATTACATTACTAGTGTTGCCACTTAAACAGTAGTAGGCCCTGCGGGCTCTACTTTCTACAAATCTAGTCCAATTCACTTGAGTGACGATATCTTTATAAAAAAGCATTGCTAACAAGTATTTAGATTTATGCAACTCGTGCATATTCAACTCACGAATTCCACCATAAAGTGGTACCCAGCTTCTGTCTCCAAAGCATAAGGTTCCATCGGAACGCTTTACGAAGCCATTTTTGTTTTCTACCATTCCATAGAGGTTTTCGTGCGGTCGGTTTTCTTCCTTTAATGCTTCAGCTTGGGCTTCGAGAATTTGAGATGGTAACGGTGAACTAATAGTCATTCCTAAGGATCTGACTCGCAACGGTGGTATTCTTTCCTTCCAACTAAGAGCATCAACAACAACGTTTGCCTTACCGGGATGATAGCGAATTTCGCAGTCATAATCACTGAGTAGTTCTAACCAGTGACGCTGTCTCATGTTTAGCTCTTTCTGGTCCAAGATATGTTGCAAACTCTTATGGTCGGTATACACAATGCACTTCGTGCCGTACAGATAATGTCTCCATATTCAGAGTGCGAATACTACTGCACCCAATTCCAAATCATGAGTTGTGTAGTTTTTCTCATGGGTCTTAAGCTGTCGCGAAGCATATGCTATTACTTTCTCCCGTTGCATTAAGACAGCTCCTAGACTTTTGTGCGAAGCGTCGCAGTACACGACGAAGTCCTCGCTTCCTTCAGGTAGGGCTAGGATAGGTGCACTACACAACGTTTCTTTCAACAGTTGAAACGCTTCTTCTTCATCTTCTCCCCATTCGTACTTTACATTCTTCTGAGTCAGCTTAGTTAGGGGTTTGGCTATTTTAGAGAAGCCCTCAATAAATCTCCGATAATAACCAGCTAGACCCAAGAATTGACGGACTTCAGCTGGGGTTTTTGGGGCGGCCCATTCCTTGATGGACTCGGTCTTCTCGGGATCCACGTGAATTCCCTGACTATCAATCACGTGACCCAAGAATTGTATGGTTGAGATCTAAAATTCACGCTTAGAGAATTTAGCGTATAGCTGTTCCTGCTTTAGTAATTCCAAGATAAACCTTAGATGCTCTTCATGCTCCTCTTTACTCTTGGAATAGATCAGGATATCATCAATGAATACTATCATAAACTCATCCAAATAGGGCTTGCACACTCGGTTCATGAGATCCATGAATACCGCTGGTGCGTTGGTTAAACCAAAAGGCATCACTTGGAATTCGTAATGTCCATAACGAGTTCTGAACGCGGTCTTCGAAATATCTTCTTCTTGAACTCTGAGCTGCTGATATCCAGATCGTAAGTCAATCTTTGAGTAAACACTCGATCCTTGAAGTTGATCGAACAGATCGTCGATCCTGGGTAGAGGATATTGGTTCTTCACTATCAATTTGTTCAACTCTCGATAGTAAATGCACATGCGAAAAGATCCATCATTCTTCTTTACAAACAATACTAGAGCTCCCCAAGGTGACTAACTGTGTCGTATAAATCCCTTTTCTGACAATTCTGCCAATTGCTTCGACAATTCTTCCAACTCGGTAGGGGCGAGGCGGTAGGGTGCTCGGGCTACGGGTGCAGCTCCAGGTATCAATTCGATCTGAAATTCGACTTGTCTTACTGGTGGGATTCCAGGTAAGTCATCTGGGAATACTTTCGGAAAGTCTCGGACGATGGGTACATCTTCAATACGTTTCTCGCTCTTCTCCTTTCCCTTATTTTTAGAAATCCGGGCCAAGAAGAGGTAACACCCTTTTTCTACGTACTTCTGTGCCTTAGTACAAGAGATAATGTTCAATCTGGATGGACCTCCACGATCACTCCTATCTCTTTGTATGTTCAAGACTTCTCTTCCGTAGGGCACACGAACAATTTTCTCATCGCAGATAATATTAGCATGGTACTTGGATAACCAATCCATGCCGATGATGACATCGAAACTCCCTAAGGTGACGGGTAAGAGATCGATGTTGAAAGGATGGTTTAAGAAATTCAGCGTACAACCACGGATAATGGTGTTTGTCTTTTTAAGGTTTCCATTCGCTAACTCTACATTGTACTAAATACCTAAGGCTGTCGGGGGATTTTTGAGCAAGGGCATAAATGTAGTGGATACAAAACTCCTATCGGCACCAGTATCAAACAGTATAGAAGCATAAAGATTGTTGAGAAGGAGCGTACCAGTGACAACATTCGGGTACTCCTTGATCTCCTTCCCAATAACATACACCCTTCCTTGGGCTGCTCCCACTTCTCCCTGCTGGTTCCCAGTGCCTTGGTTTCCCCAATTTCCTCCTGCTCCTCGATTACCATGATTATGCCCATATCCTCCCGTGCCTCGATTCCCATGATTTCCCCCATTTCCTGGGTTTCCTTGATTCCATTGGTTCCACTGCTCACGACACTCATTCCTGTAGTGTCCCTTTTTTCCACATCCATAACAAGTGACACTAGCCTTCCAATCCGTTCCCTGAGTTGTTTGCACCATGGCCAGGGGTCGGGATCTGCAGTCTTTGGCTTTGTGTCCTATTTTTGAGCAGTTGTTGCACACCACAGTACATTGCCCGTGATGATGACGATTACAACGGTTACATTTTGGCTGATTCCCCTTATAACCCTTCTTCTCCCCATCAACAATAGCATAAACCTTTGCGACCTCTTGTCTTTTGTTCGGGTGGTCATTACCCTTAGACTGATCCTCCCTTTTCCTCTTATCGTTCTTCCCCTTTTCTACACATTCGAGAACTAGCGAATCCATTAAACGTTGAGCTATCGTGATGGCTTCATGGAGATTAGTCGGGTTTGCAACAATCACATCATTTCTAGTAGCCAGTGGCAACCCATCGGTGTAGCGCTCAATCTTGAGTGCCTCAGAATGAACCATCTCGGGGCAAAGTAGTGACAATTCTTGGAAACGACGATTGTAAGTTGCCATATCAGTGCCTTTCACCTTATGATTCCAAAATTCAATTTCCAGTTTCTTAACCTCATTCCGTGGACAGTAGGTCTTAATCAACAAGGCCTTGAACTGATCCCAAGTCATAGCATAAGCCACCTCACTCCCAACAGATTTGAGGTAGTTGTTCCACCAAGTTAATGCTTCGTCTTTCAAAGAGAAAGTGGCATACTTTACCTTGGCATTTTCCTCACAGTTACTAACAACGAATACAGACTCGATTTTCTCCATCCACCTCATTAGCACAACAACTCCTTCGGTTCCGCCAAACTCAGTTGGCCCACAACTCCGAAATTATTTGTAAGTACAACCACGGTTTCTGGCAGGTGGTGGAGTTCTAGTAGAGGTATTTGAGTGATTAGACTCAGCTAAGATTTCAGCAACACGTTGAGCCACAAGTTGTTCAATTAGAGCTTGGTTCATAGGAGGGGTGTTAGGTGGAGTGCGACCATTGACACCCTGGTCATTGACATTCTGATCTTCATTAGTTGGGTTGTTGGTATTTTAGTTGTCGGTATTCTGACCGTAAAGGTTTCGAACCGGACGCCGGCCTCGACGACCGGTGTTGACAACAGCAGGCCCTGTTCGGGTGGTCCTGACTAGGTTTCGTCTTGGAACCATTAATCTGAATAACAAGATAAGAGAGTCATGAGATTCCAAACAATATAGTATATCACATAAGAAAGTGATCATCACAGGGTTGAATACCAACACGAATACCAATCACAACCACAGAAATACCATTCCATTCACATCACAAACGATTTACACTCAAAACCATATTTCCAAAAGCTCTCATCCATAGTAATATCAACAACGATACAAAGTTCTCAAAATACAACGGAAAGAAAGGATAACTGATCGTCATAGACGATACTGATAACTAAAGATAACAAGGATAGCTAATAATACCAACATCTCTAAATAAGGACTCCTTAGTTTAGGGATGGTACAACAGTCATATGTCTAAGTACAACTAGCCACGAGCTCAGCGAATCTCTCTCAAAGCAGCTTCCAGGTCTGCCATCTGTCTCCACACAGATGAGATCTCAAGGCGGTCCACCTCACGGTCTTTCCTGAGATGAGCGATCACAGTCTGCTGCTCTGTGACCCTACACCAAAGGGCTCTGTCAGTGTCTCACGTAGTCAAGAGACCTCTCTGCATATCTTTGAATGCATCACGCCAATCCAACAAGTCACGCCTTAGTGATGTGGTCCTGCCATACAATACTCCCATGTCTCTCTCAATCTCCCCAAATCTCGCTGTTGATACACCCACTAGTCGATCAGTTATCTAACTGATCCTCTCCTCGTGGGTGGTGATCTGCTCCCAAATCTGACCTATCTCTCCATGGGCTGCTGCCTCTGAGGCAACCTCTGATGGAGTGTCTAGGGCTGGCGGACTCTCTGGCCCTGGTGAGTGAGGAGGTGAGGCCAGCTCGAAAGAATGCTCTGGTGAATCAGGCTCAGGCATGTGATCGAGGGAGTCTGGTCCAGGTGAGTGCACTAAGGGTGCTGGACTCTGATCTGGTGGAATGGCCTCATCTGGATCAACCTCCTCCTGAGGTTCCTCCTCAGGGTCAACATCCTCATCCCCATCCTCATCCTCTGAATCTGAGTCTGGGTCACTGAAACGACGTCTCTGTGGGACAGGTGAGTCATGAGATGATGGAGTAGGTGATCGGGGTCTTCGGTGGGATGATGATGCAAGTGGTGATGACAGAAGAGAGTGAGCTGAGACATGCATGGGTGGCGATGGTGATCGCATCAACATGTAAGTAAACTGTCGCAAGGAGCTTGGGCGACCAGCTGATGATGATGGCTGAAGGGTGAGTGAAGTCTGTGGTATAGGAGCAACTGATGATGATGACACAAGAGCTGAGTGTCGAACAATCGCGTAAGGATCGTCCTGAGCTGATGTCATCATAGTCCGCACTAAGCGGGATGCAGGAGTAAGGATCTCCTCATAGACATCATGTGCTAAAGAAGGCATCGTCTGTGACAACGACATAGGGTAGGTATAAGCGTACAAGAATAGCTAACCTCAAAAACCAAAATCATAACAAGATTTCTCCAACATTCAAAAATCATTAACTATATTCAAACCAAGTACACAAGAAATACCGCATTATTCTAAACATGTTCAAGACAAATACCGCATAAGTCATAGAGTATCATTCTAGTATATAGCCAATATCTTACACACAAATTCCAAATATATCAATCATAACTCAATATCATAATATTCCATTTCTTCTGGACATACCAGATTAGGACCCGCACCAAACGGTCAGACTTCTGGACATATCAGTTTAGGACTCGTACCCCAAGGAGCTCAGTAAACTAATATTGACAAACCAACAAATCAAGAACTGGACACTTTCTTCGAGTTTATGTATGATGAGTACTATGGTGGAGCTTCGACAAATGCATCACAACAACGTTCCGCTGCACCCGCTCAAAATCATCAACCACCACCAATACCACCGCAAGATGCATCAACAATAATCGAAGTTGATGCACCAACTCCCTCAACGTCATCAACATCTACTCCAACAACTCCAGTAATTGAGATTGTGTTACCAAGAGTTGATGAGCAAAACCAAACAACACTAATTCAAGAAGAAGAACAACAAAACGATGCTGTGTTAGAAGAAGAACCATTCAAAAACCCATTTGCAATGGATTCTGCTGAATCTTCTTCTAGGTTACATGAACCATCTAACACGCATTCGTCAAATCCAAGGTACCCTTCAACGTTACAGTGGACTAAATACCATCCAATAGATCACGTTATTGGTGAACCTTCAAGGCCAGTTCAGACGAGAAGACAACTTGCCACCGATTCTGATATGTGCATCTATGTCTGCTCAGTCAGTCTAAAATAGCCAAAGAACATTCGGGAGGAGATGGCAGACAATGCTTGGATTGAAGCAATGCAGGAAGAACTTCTCCAATACCAATTACATGACACATGGGATTTAGTTCCAAGACCAATTGACAAACTCGTCATTGATCTTAAGTGGTTATGGAAAAACAAAACGGATGAAGAGATAACTATAATTCGCAACAAAGCTCGTCTCGTGGCCAAGGGATTTAGTCAGGAAGAAGGGATAGATTTTGAGGAGTCATTCGCGCCTATAGCAAGACTTGAGGCGGTCAGGATTTTCTTAGCATATGCAGCTCACAAAAACATCACGGTCTATCAGATGGATATCAAGACAGCATTCTTGAATGAAACTCTGAAAGAAGAAGTGTACGTGAGTCAGCCAGACGGATTCGTTGACAAAGATCATCTCGACTACGTCTACAAGCTAAAGAAAGCTATCTATGGTTTGAAACAAGCCCCAAGGGCGTGGTATGACGAGTTATCATCTTTCCTACTTCAAAATAATTTCACCAAAGGAACAATAGACCCAACCTTGTTTACTAAAAAATTCAAAGATGACATTTTGATTGTTCAGATTTACGTGGATGACATAATCTTTGGGTCCACTAATCCGAAACATTCAAAACATTTTGAAAATCTCATGAAAAGCAAATTTGAAATGTCCATGATGGGGGAACTAAAATTCTTTCTTGGTTTACAAATTCATCAATCCCCACGTGGTATTTTTATAAATCAAGCTAAATATACAATTGAGATTTTAAAGAAACATGGAATGGAAAATTGTGACTCTGTTGGTACTCCAATGGTCACTTCACCAAAAATAGGAGCTGATTTGTATGGGAAACCCATGGATCCGAAGAAATATCAGAGCATGATTGGTTCTCTCATGTATCTAACCGCTAGTCGACCCGATATACATTTTGTTATTTGTCTGTTAGCACGATTTCAGGCAAAACCTACAGAACTACATCTCCAAGAGGTTAAACGGATCTTCCGATACCTAAGAAGAACCATTAACATGGGACTTTGGTATCCGCAGGATTCGGAGTTTAAACTAACAGCCTTTTCAGATGCGGACCATGCTGGTTGCCAAGAAACAGCAAAAAGTACATCCGGTGGAGCACAATTTTTGGGAGAAAAGCTAGTAGGCTGGTCATCAAGGAAACAAGACTGCACGGCGTTATCAACCGCAGAAGCCGAGTATGTGTCTCTATCTGCGTGTTGTGCCCAAGTTCTATGGATGATGACACAACTCACAGATTATGGTTTTACTTTCGACCGCATACCTATGTATTGTAATTCAAAAAGTTCTATAGCCATCTCGTGCAATCCAGTTCAACACTCCAAGACCAAACATATTAGAGTCCGCTATCACTTCATAAAGGAATACGTTGAAAATGGTAATATTGAATTATTTTTTGTGAAGACTGAATACCAACTCGCCGATCTATTTACTAATGCCCTCCCAAAAGAGAGGTTTGATTACTTAGTTCGACGAATTGGAATGCGAAGCCTAACTCCCGAAGAGTTAGAAAGTCTTCTCGAATCTTCTTGAATTATCACACAAAGCTTCGCATGTAAATATTTTTGAAAAACAAAATACAAAATTTGAAAAACCAACAAAAACAAAATAAAAAATAGAAAAAATTCAAAAATTCAAAAACAGTAAAAAATATAAAAGCCAAAAATATTCTTCTCACGACATGTCTCTCGTATAATCGATATTATGTACGTATAGAAATGTCATTCAACAATGATACGGACATGTACAGATGCTTGAGCGAGAGTTCATTTAAAGTTTTCTAAAACATGTCGTTTCTCAAAAATTTCTTCACCACGGCTTTCGTATATTTCAGTACGAAACCCGTGCTACATTGATGACTTCTGATTATTTCAAATCAGGACTCGTAATGTTAATGGCAAAAACAAAAAATCCTTGAGCACATGATCAAGATTTCTCAAAAAGATTTTTCAAAATCTTTCTCAAAATTCTGTGCTCAAGAATTCTCCCTCTTAAACCCAAATGTTTAAAAATATGCTTTATTTAAAGGGGGAGTATAAAAATAAAAACAAAATGTTCCAAATCATGCTAAAATGATCCATCTATCTCTCCAAAAAGCTTTCATTTAATCAGTTGATATCAAAAATATCACTAAACGCTATTTTTGAGGGGGAGAAGACGTGATTAAAATGTGATAAAAAAGATTAAAGATCGTGGATTGAATCTCAATAAGAGCTCGACTCAAGATTTTAACCCTCGAATTGATGAAAATTAAATGTCAGTAATCGAAAAGACTTGTCCGGGACGGGTAATAATTTCAAGCTGGTTATCCAGTGATGTAAACGTGTCTCGCAAAGGACTTGTCTGAGTAGAATGTACCAATTCGAGAGATGATCATTGAATATGACCGGGACGGGTAATAATTTCAAGCTAGTTCAACTAGTGATGTAAACGTGTCTCGCAATGGTCATGTTCATTGAAAATCAATCTATTCAAATGTGCGAACTCCACCCAACATGTGCAAATTTATATCAAAAATGCATGAGCACATGTGAAGGGGGAGTATTTCAAAAATGTAAAACTCTCGAAGTGTTAACTAAAATGTGTTTATCCATAAACACTTTGAGAGATTTTCACAAAAAGGTTTTATGGCAAGTGATCAATAAATCTAGGATAATCATGGAGTAATAAGGTGATTATGGTTAGGTTTATGTCCTATGATCCGCCAGGGCTGGAGGGATCTACCCAAGGACAATTCCAATAGATTAGAATTAGAAGTCCTTAGGAAAGATTTAAAAAAGGAGTAAATAAGAAAGGGAAAGAAGGGGTTGAAGAATTAAAAAGAAAAGTTTATGAAAGGGTGAAAAGAAATAGCCCTCCATGAAAACTTAGGACAGAAACCGGGTCAATACATCTGCTATCGATATTCACTATGGTGATACTGATATTGAAGACAAGACGTCATGGACCCAGTGACACGCTGCACCACCCCTCCTAGCCACTCAGATATCTCTTAAAAGATAGTTGTTTCATTTCTCACGAAGAACACTGTATAATCTATCGGCCTCTCACTCCGAGATGTGTTGATATTGAATAGGTGACACTCTGTTCCATGCCTCCGACGACTAAAACCAAAACACACTATCGAGTCTAGAGCCATGAGATTCATCAAAAATCTCTTAGGAACACTTCCAATATAATACACTTGTGTTCGCCAAAAAGGACACAAGTTGTAAGAGTCTTAATGAGATCTTCAGATCTTGCCAGTTATACCATGATGGTTACATGCTTCAAATGGTCTACAGTCGTGGGGTGATCCTCAGCAGCTCACTGAATCGTTGGTGCACTTCGGTGTGTCTGTTTAAGCCCTTTCGGGGGTATCCAATTCAGAACGGCCTTGGTTAAGATTTGAGAAAGTTTCCACACTATGCTGTTAACGATCTCGAAATCTGAACCTGTAAGTGCTGGACGATTTATTGCTAACTGTTTTATGCAGGTACTGACGAAAGTCCATCTACCATCATCATATGTCTCAACATCTGCATCTCCTCATGCTCATACTTATGAAGATCATCCTCAACAAAGCTCAAAGTGAAAAAGTTCAAGACGAAAAGATCAAGTTAAAGACAACGTCAAAAAGCTAATCAAGAAGTCAAGAACAAGCTCATGTATCAATAAAGGATGACATAAGTATGAAGTTCAAGAAGTATGAGTATGATGGAGGATACGACGCAAATGTACAGAAGATGTTGATCAAAGGCAAGACGAACCAAAAGACGATTCTTTGAAGATCACATAGTATGAAGGAACGAAGTACAAAAACTATTATACAACGACACTCACAGCACAAGACTATGAAGACGAAAGACCGAATCACACAGAGCATCATTTGAATGACCATCCTATAGGTGCACACTACAGATGTCTATAGGCACAGGAGCCCTTGGTAATATGCACAAAGAGCCCGTCTTAATGATAAGGCACATAGAGCCCTCGTATACAATAACCATAGTCAACTAGCATAGCAACATATCAAAAACAAAAAATAACAGTTGGTCCGTTCAAAATGGTTTTGCATGTTTTCTCCCCCAAGTTTAATAAAGCATTAATAAGAGTAAAAGTGGGGCTATGAAACTCACCTCAAGCAAGCAAAGCACAAACAAAATCTACAGAAGAAAAGAACTTGGCACCTCTCAAGTATCGGCACTCACGGACTCGACACAACCTAATAATGTAAACTCGCCTTAACATAATCTCCAAATGTAAAAGTTCCAAAAGCTAACTATCCCAAGTAGATTCCTTTTAAATTTCAAAATCTCTTTCTTATATTACTTACTAGCGTTTGGTATCGTCGGGTGTGTAGTGGTGACACAACATGACTCAAGTGTACTCACGCCACTTAATGACTAAAACCGAAACGACTCACCAAACGAGGACGTATGACTAAGTTTTGATTTGATAAGTTATGCGGACGAATTGTCGGGTTCTTGTCGGGTTCATCAAATCGATAAGTTTCGCAATTCCTTCGTTTAATTTATCACTCCAAAACCCAATAATCATACTTGGTAAGTCATAAGGATGAATTGATCGTTAATAGATCTCCTCCGACATGCTTATTGGGCTCTTATTGGACTCGTCAGCCCAATAAGTCCGATAACCATGTAGGTCAGGTTTATTAACGTCAACTGATCCGAGACTCGAAACTAAATTCACAAACACAAATATTTCCATAAATAGCATTTTTTGATTTGCATGCCCTCGAAATAATAAATAACTCGCACTTATTACTTTTTATTTGTCAAATATTAAATAACGTCTTACGTGTCATTTAACTTTTCCTTTTTAACCTTTAAAATATTAAGTAACCATGTACTCGTTATTTAATATTTTAAGTTATCATTTAATGATGTCATTTAAGTTTTTACGAGTCATCTCATATTTCGAGTCACTTTCCGAGTTTATAACATACTTGGGTCAATAGTCAATCCTCAATAGTTCAATATCAATAATCAAGTTCAAGTATTTCTTTTGGCTTGTCGAGGCCACAACGAAACTAATAAGTCTCGGCGACTCTCGACTTGGCTCAAACAACATGTTTCAATATATAATTATAACAACATTGCCGCAATATCAATCAACCTCCAACAAATTTTTAACGGCCAAGAGTCCTACGGTTCGTTATCTACCAACGCCTCCCAAATTCAACGCAAACAACAACCACAAGAATATATCCAGGCCGAGACCCTAATGGTCACGGCTCCATCTCTCGGCACCAAAACCAATTCGGCCCTAAGTCTTACTCGACAACAACTCCAACAGCCTCAAATTTTATAACCAATATATAACCACCAAATCCAATCAAAAAACGATCCAATATTCAACCAGCAATATGAAGCAGCCGAGGGTTTTACCAAACCCTTGGTTCGAGTGAAACCATCCACAATACGCAAAAACAAATAAAGATATACGTGACTCCTCATGACTCGACTCAAACATAACGAGTTAAAAAAAAGAACACGGCCGTGAACTAAGGCTTACAGCATAACCTTGACAAGACCATATTCGACACTACACAACCAAGAAATGATACCAAACGATTATTATTGATTTTTAGTTACATAAAAAGTTGAGACCCGTTCTTTTTAACACCTAATCGAACTGAAAACTGTAAATATAACTCGACAAGCATCAAGTTGTTGCACACCGAGTCACAACCACGGGTGACTCGGTGTTACCCACCTTTAATACTCTCAGATATAAATGAACCTTTGTCGGAAAAAGTATAAGGTAGCGCGTGGTGATGTTGGGGAGCGGTTTTTGGGCGCGTACAGTAGGGAAAAGGAATATGGGGTTTAAAAGGCGAGGTTTGGTGGTGGCGGTGTAAGAAAAAGAAGGGCGGTGATGGCGTGTGGAGGTGGCCGAAAAATGTTGCCGGAGAAGAAGAGAGGAGAGAGAGAATTTGGTGCGGCTGTGAGGGTGAAAGTGAGGGGTTATAACCCTAAATGGGTTATATGATTTACTTATATAGGGTTAGGACTAGGTTTGAATGTATAAGGTCCCTCATGGACTGAAATGGTAACTTGGGCGTGGGGTGGGAAGTGACATTCGGCCAAAATTTCAATGACACAAATCCGGGATAGATTTAAGTTCCGAGACAACTTCCCGAGTAATTTTAATGTGTTCCACTGGTTTTAGAATAATTTTTCCACTGAAAACTGTTAGAGTTTGTGGATATAAATTAATATTTGTATGTCCAGTTTCGAATACGAGACTTCGGGATTGCACACAATACGTAAGAGTTTCAATGGTTTGAATAATTAAATATATTCTATATTTTATTTATTCATTTCACTAATAAACACTTAACGGTCGTTAATATTTAACGGGGTTTGGTTAACGGTCGTTAAATATTAACTACAAGGACTACGTATGTAAATACATGTCAAGAAGGATCTAGATCCTCCTTGAATACATTAGTTCGGCCGCCCCTATCAATAGAAGGAAAGAATGGATTGCTTGGAGTAGGGAACAAGTCATTAGGGAGCCTATAAATACAAACCCTTTGTGTTTGTAATTCCCTAGCTTTTCCAACTTCTTTCTCCTCTCCTCTATTCTTGGCAAATCGACATTCATCCCTAACTCCTAGGGTTTTGTCGACTTTGCTTGAACACAAGTGTTGGATTTGTTTAGTGAATTAGAACCTAGCTTTTCTCATTGAAACGCTAGTATTACGTGTGTACAAGAACGGAGTACAAGCTTATTTTAGCTTGTGGTGACTTGCCTTGTTCGATCCATATTAAACCCTAGTTAGGGTTTATACCTTGTTCTTGTAGACATGATTCCTTGTTCTTGCTAGGAATCAAAAGGTATGCATCTATTTAATTTTTAGTTAATTAATTTACATGTTATTGTAGATCCAAATCCGCTGTGCATGCTTTGATGTTTATTGTTTGTGTTTATTAGCTTATAGATTTATGATTCTAATATTCCAACAGTGGCATCATGAGCCCGTTTTTAACATGTAATTAATTACTAAAAACCTTAAAATTGAATCTTGTTGTATAGATACATGCAATCTTGTTTGCTAGGGTTTTTAATTTTATAAACCCTAATTTTTTAAAATTGGGTCGACACCCAAAATTTTATTTTTAGGGTTTTAGTTTTTTGATTAAAACTTGTAGAAACCCTAGGATTGCATGAAATTTTAAGTGTTTAATTAATGAGTACTTATGTGATGTCATTAATTAGATTGCGTACTATATTGGCTTTTAATATGTGATACATGATTTTAAGTGCAATATGGGGATTCATGACAAAATCTTGCATATTTTGTTATGGAATGATTGTTGATTATTTGCTACATGTTTTTTTAAGATAAATCTAAAATTAGGGAAGACCCTAATATATATTAATTAATTTGTTATGTGCAATGTGGTATTTAATTAATTAAAACTTACGCGGCCAAGTTATTTGGCGTCTGTGGTCCATTGGGCACAATGAGCTCGAAAACCAATGGGAGTTTTATTAATTAGATACATTAAAAATTCACATAGAAAATTAATAGGATTTATCAAAGGGTTTGCATGTGGCTTTATGATATTGTTAATGATCATATATGTGTTATTTAGTGTTTGTTTATTTTTTTTTAATTACTTGATCTTTGTGTTTTAATTATAATGGATTGGAAACATCAAAGAGGGTAATTTTTGAATAAAAATAAATGAACCTAATAACTATGAAACCTTTGTGGTAAATTATTTATTGCTAAGTCTTATGTGCCGATAGTGGTTCACTTCGCACGTTAATTTGCTCCCAGGCGAGACTAGCAATTAATAATTTACTACATAAAATTGTTTTAAGCTTTAAATCTTAAAGTTTTAATTGATTGATGCGACTGTACAAAAGTGGTCGAAGCGGCGGACCTATTATTGACAAACTATAAAGTGGGTATAAGGAGGCTTGACATTAAATTGTCATCCGAAAGGGGCGCGTTTTTTCATTAGCTTCGGCGGACGTTTTCCCCTCTGCTCACCTGTGCGTCAATAATAGACTTACCAAGTACACCATGAAAAAGTACGAAACATCTTAAGGCAATGTTGTAAGTTTCTCAACGCCATCAATTAAATTTTGTTGATTTTAAGCTACGAATGAGTAAATAGTTTTTGTAGAAAACATATGATACAAAGATGAATGCATGACATCTTTGTACATATTTTGATTACACATATCAAAATTATACCCTCTAAATTTAAGTAATATGCCAACCAATTAATACGAAAACACCTAAGATGACATTCTATCGTTGCTAGCAGCCTCAGCTGAATGTAATGATTCAAAGAATGGGAATCAAAGGGTAAATTGAGCACTTTCATTGCTAGCAGCCTCAGCTGATGTGATGAAACGGCGTCAAGTTTACATGTTTCTAAATTGGTTAACTTAATTGAGCACTTTCATTACTAGCAGCCTCAGCTGATGTGATGGAACGGCGTCAAGGCATAAAGATTTGGGGATGAAACATGCTTACATTTGCAACTGAGGTTGGCATAATATGTAAGTCCCATGATTCTAGGAATTGCAATTGGATATTGGCAATTGGGATTGACCCGTACCTTATTGAGTACTTTCATTGCTAGCAGCCTCAGCTGATGTAATGAAACAACGTCAATTTGGATCCTATTTTTCAATGAAAATTAAATGGTGAAATTTTATTTTTACCGTGGGTGTTTAATTTTCTTGAAAAGTTATTATCAAAAATACTAAAAATTGAATTTTGAAAATTCTTTTAATGTATTTAATGCAACGTTAAAACCGTAAATATGGGACATTCTTTTAGTAGTAAATTGATCTACACCCGTAGGGGTTTTGGATAGAGTCAATTTTTACTGAAAAGAATAAACCGAGTCTACTTTCCGTGTAAAGAGTAAGACTTAATCCTATTCCTTTTCATGAATGAGAAAGGTATAATAGAAAAATTAGAATTGTCTAAATTCTAAGAAATAACTCATGGCAAATTTTGTAGAAATTGCACGTGTAGGAGTTATTAATTTAGAAGCTAGACTGATTACCGCATAATTGGTAAAAGGCAAACTAGAATGTTTGATCTAGTTGTTATGCTTTAACCATTTAAAGGTGCTACATTTCATGATGGGGATGGTAGACCTAATTAAGGAAGAAATTGCATACCCAATTTTTTCAAGTTAATTGCATTGATGAATATTCCATCATTGACAAGTAGAATACATTCTTTGAAGTACCTTAGTAATGTTACGTAAGGGATTCATCAAAGGTGTAGGAAAGTAAACAGCACGCTATTTGCTTTTACTAGTTTTGAAACGTTGTTAATGTTGTCAAATCCAGTGGGAGCATTGTGTTGTAATTACTGAATAATAAGTTCATATAGTGATCTTTAATTCAGTGGGAGCTACAAGTCTTGACATCTTGGTAGTAACCCAGATTATCTCTAGAACCTCTTGAGATAAATACTTTCCAATTATAGACACTTGTGGTATTAAGGATAGTCGTATACGTTTCCTTACTAAACGAGGTGATTCTATATCTACTTATATCTATGACACAATCATATTGATCAAATAAGCAAACTATTGACGTGTTGTTTATCTGATACGTGATGTTGTTCCATGCACAAGTGGGAGAAATCTTTATTGTGTGCAAGCAACAACATAAAGAAATATGATTTGAAGGTTTCTCTTGACTGTAAAGTAAGAGACCAATGTTCTAATGTGTTTTAAACACATTCTAATAATAGAACACTTGGAATTAATATCTACTTTCATTACTAGATATTAATGACAAGGTAAATTACATACTTTTATTATTAGCAGCCTCGGCTGATGTGATAAACTATGTTAATTTACAAGTTTCTAAAATTAGATAATTATTAGAACAAGTGTCGATATGGTAATAAGACTACTTCAAATGTAAATATTTATGTATTGTTGTAATGACATAAATAAATGAAGTAATCTTATACTACTTCATATTTAGATGTTTATGTATTCTTGGAATGACATAAATATATGAAGTAATAAATTAACTTGAAATACTATTGAAACCAAGTTGTGGTGTTCATAATTACTTTAGTTATACATGTTTATATTGTAAGATATAAATATGAAGTCTTTTAATGCTATAAGACTTATAATAAAGTAAGATGTTAACTTGTTATGTTTTTTAATTAAGACATGTACAAGGAGTCATTAAGTTGATTAATGACTTATAACGAAAATTGGGATTATAACAGTTATGTCTTCTTGGTAAGACATAGACATAAAGTGACTTGATCAGAAGTACTTATGTTATAAAGCATGCAATTGGCTTGGAAATCTATTGTACCATTAAATTGATTTAGTTGGTAAATAGGTAAGCCAAAAACGAAATATATTTATCTTACATATTGTAAGAAAGACTTACAATATTAATCCTAATGGAATACATAGTATTTATGGTATGTTCAATTAGGAAAATCAAACTCTTGATACATTTTGATCTGAGATAACTATATTTTCCCAAAGATATCAAGGTTAGGAAATTGAGTATGGATTGGATATACTCAATTAAGACTCCAACCTAGAAGATTAATAAGACACCATTGATTATGGAATGTGTTGAATCACATTAAGTCTTAAAATTGAAGTTCAGAATTTGTTAAACTACTTGTTGGGTAGATTATTAACAAATTAAGATAAGGAACTGTCAATACGTATTTATAAAGTCCCAAAAGAGAACAAGTTTGTGTTGCTCTATTTGCTAAGTATTTATAGTTAATCTATAAATTGCAAAAGGCAAGTGGGAGTTTTATCTTGATAAGATAAAAATTACATGATACATAATCTTCTAAATACACTAGAAAAATCATAATGAGGATTTAACATGTTAGTGTTAAATCTCAAAGATGATGGAATTCTCATTTCATAGATCCGCAAGGATATCTCAAATATTTGTAGAATATATTGATAATTATGAGTTACAGGATCGTGGTATGCCTGTTAATAAATTGCAAATGTTTATTTGGCAAATTACTCATACTATGAATAATAAGATGCAGTCCAAGAAGATAACTAGTTTGAAAACGTAGTTGATCTTGAACTCTATAGTTACACTATAGAATAGAGATGAATTTCTACAAAGGAAATAAAAATTCTAAAGATTTAAATTCTTGTGTAGAAATCATATGGACAAAATTTGTATACATATTTAATATGTGAAAAGATTATCAAACACACTTAAGTAATTAAATGTGATTGAAATTCTTTCTAAGCACATTAAATATATAAAGATTATGATTGTTATTATTAGGTTCATTTATATGAAATTAATAATGGAATATCAAAACTCTTTCTTGTGTAATTACTTGTGCGAGGACGAAAAGTAATTGAAAGGAGTGTTTGAATTCAAATAATCTTTAGAAGTATACAAAAATGCAAATCATTTGTAAATGGATTAATGCATGCATCTAGAAGATATACTTATTTTTAGTTATTAAATCTAGTTTTGATTTATAATTAAATAAGATATTTCTGAATATTCCTGAAAGCTAGTGGGAGTGATATATATTTTCTTATTTCATATATGTTGTATAACATATAGGAAGTAACATTCCATTAATATTTATATGTTAAGTCTTAGTTTGGAATGAAACTTCACAAGGAAATTTAGAAAATAAAACCTTTGAATATATGTTTATTGTTATAAACATAAGCGGTAATAATAACTGATTCTAAAAAGAACATGATATACTACTAGAATAATCTAGATAGTAACATATCTTTGAAAAGATATGACATGAATAAATCTAAGGTTGACGAAATGATTATTCATGTACATCATGTTATTTGTTGTATCATGCTTGGATGCAAGATGATTGACAACATTAGTATCTAATTAAAAATTATTAGATAGCTAAGTGTAATGGATATGGTTTAGAATTTACATCCTCAGCCTGGATTTGCTCCAAAATTCTAAATATGAACCATATGGCAAGATGTTAATATAGATGACAAATCTTGTAAGATTTGTAGATGTCAAACATTACACGATGAATATTAAAAGTTTACGGGAACTTTTAAAAGAGCAATATTGTTGTTTGGATACAATGATGCTAGTAAGATTGAGATGACACTCAATACTAGTCATGGTGGGAGCTCATCCTTATTAGGAAACCATGTGTACTAGTTATGCTCAAAATGAGCATAGTTGCATTATACATAAAGAATTAGAATACTTTAACTACAAAGTTTGGTAGTTTAATTGTCATAAATTCGTGCATGAGGATGTCACGCATTTTATGAAGTATGTGGCAATATCTAGATAGATGAATGCACACATACAAGAATTTCATTATTAAATAAGTATTTTCAAAATTCTGATAGATCAACATTAGTTGATTTTTGCCTTGTCAACAAGTATGTGGAACATGACTTGTGGCATAATTCATTAATGAGAATTATCATGCATTGATCTAGTTAGTATTTGGATAAGGGATATTAAAGCAATTATTATTTTAATGAAATAAAGTGTGGATAACGTTTATTCTCATTTATAATATTGTATCCTATATTTGCATGTTTAAATCCGTGAATAACTTATGTTATTCTAAATTGTCCGTTGTCAATTAATGATATGAGAATATCATTAAATAAAGACAAATGTGAGGATTGGTAGAATGTAATGTAAGGTTGAGATACCAATATCACATGATATTCAATATTGGATAAATTGAATATAGGACTTATCCCAACCACATGATTTTACTTTATGGATCGTCGTCATTAAGTAAATCATGAATATTTATCCTCAGACTTAAGATACCAGATAACTGCCGAGGATGTAGCTCATTTTCTGTAAGATAGTCTAACGCTATCCGTAACAGGTGGCTATAAAGGCTATTTTCGGAGGTGATGCGAAGTTCAAGGGTTATGCTCGTAGTCAATAAATGATTTGTTCCTTCAAATTTGTTTTGAAGTATAATACTGCTGGGCCCCTCGTAGGGTTGACAAGATGTTTGTACGGCCGTACCCAAAGTCTATCTGGAAGATGTTCAGATGGTTTGGTAATCTTGATCAATTATTAATAACGAGAAACAGAATAGTTAATTATGGAATGACTTAGATTCATATCCATATTAACGCGGTATTAGAAACAAAAGGATAAGTATGATGATTATATCATCACGTGGTTTTTTCCAGGAAAACCATACTCGGTTCGATCTGGGGGCATTGGGATCTGTTAAGCTAGACTAGCCCATGTCATTACGATATTAATGAATATCCAAGTGGGAGCTGTTAGAGTTTGTGGATATAAATTAATATTTGTATGTCCAGTTTCGAACACGAGACTTCGGGATTACACACAATACGTAAGAGTTTCAATGGTTTGAATAATTAAATATATTCTATATTTTATTTATTCATTTCACTAATAAACACTAAACGGTCGTTAATATTTAACGGGGTTTGCTTAACGGTCGTTAAATATTAACTACAAGGACTACGTATGTAAATACATGTCAAGAAGGATCTAGATCCTCCTTGAATACATTAGTTCGGCCGCCCCTATCAATAGAAGGAAAGAATGGATTGCTTGGAGTAGGGAACAAGTCATTAGGGAGCCTATAAATACAAACCCTTTGTGTTTGTAATTCCCTAGCTTTTCCAACTTCTTTCTCCTCTCCTCTATTCTTGGCAAATCGACATTCATCCCTAACTCCTAGGGTTTTGTCGACTTTGCTTG
Organism: Artemisia tridentata subsp. tridentata; assembly: GCA_021014915.2. NCBI lineage: Eukaryota > Viridiplantae > Streptophyta > Magnoliopsida > Asterales > Asteraceae > Artemisia > Artemisia tridentata. The sequence continues at coordinate 69,247,023 of CP139502.1, read as the reverse complement.
AACACAAGTGTTGGATTTGTTTAGTGAATTAGAGCCTAGCTTTTCCCATTGAAACGCTAGTATTACGTGTGTACAAGAACGGAGTACAAGCTTATTTTAGCTTGTGGTGACTTGCCTTGTTCGATCCATATTAAACCCTAGTTAGGGTTTATACCTTGTTCTTGTAGACATGATTCCTTGTTCTTGCTAGGAATCAAAAGGTACGCATCTATTTAATTTTTAGTTAATTAATTTACATGTTATTGTAGATCCAAATCCGCTGTGCATGCTTTGATGCTTATTGTTTGTGTTTATTAGCTTATAGATTTATGATTATAATATTCCAACAAAAACGACTATAAATACGTCTATATTCATTTAACACGTCCAAATAATCAATATTTCTCGTTTTTATTAGGTCTAACTGTGCCGACTCACAGAGTGCCTCACTGGGTACACAAGGAAATACTCATCACATTATGAAAGTCCACGATATATAAACCAAAATTCGGATAAAATATCCAACGCATTCAAAAGTGATTACAAGTGATAAAATATTCATTTTAAAACGTAATGCGGTAAATTTGAAAAGGCTCCCGAAATTTACCTGTTGTCACATAAATACTCCAAGCTCATTCAATTTTCAACTAACTAATCCACAAGCATTTACTCTCACATTTATTATTTTTCCGTTCGGCCTATACTTATTACTTACTCTCACGCCGGAACTTGGTCTTGGGGATAAAAACCATGGTGAAGCTAACGCGTGCCTGTCATCTGTGTAGGTGCTCGAAGGAACCTGCAAGTGCTCAAGCCTAATAGCAGTTATTTACTTATGCATTAATCGATTTATTTTTCTATGTTGGTCATGAAGACGGTTACTCCGCTAGAGATTTTTTTTTCCCTTTGAATTAATTGTTTCTTTTTTACTCAACCAATTAATAAGAAACAATGACTTAAATTTGGTTTGATGACTTCTTTATATATAGACGAGGCTTCATACAACCCGTGCGATGCACAGGCTTGCGTAATGTTTGAGTAAATTGCTGAGTTGTTAACGTGATGATGAGGCTAATATATTCAACAATGTATAACTTGGGCTGCCTCGGTAGGATTTTCTTAATTTTTAAGTATATTTACCATTTTTTTTTAGTTTATTGCGTTGCACACAGTTGGATTTGTTTGTTCGTCGACTGATTTTTTTGGATATATTTAAGTGAAGAACATGCACAAACATTACGTACGATCTTTATATTTAAGTATTGAGTCTAATAATGCTATAGCTTGGCCAAAGAGGGAAGAGGAGAGTGTGGAAAACTAGAAGGGGGGTTGAATAGTTTTTACCGTTTTAAAGTTTTATTTGCTTTGTTACTATATGTTAGTTTCAAAGGAAACAATCACAAATAAATAATCATACAATGTAAGTAAAAGATAAAGAGGGGAAAGATCAAACCACACGACACTGTTGTTTATAGTGGTTCGGCTACAAGGACTCTCTTCCTTGCCCTACTCCACTCCCCGAGTTTCCTACTCGAGAGTTTATCTTTCACTAAGAAACAAACTCCTTTCCTAGGTGGAGAAAACCTTTACACGTCGCTTACTTCCTTTTCCGGTACTAAGCTAAACACCGGGTTCTTTCACAAGGTAGAACCAACCTGACGTCGCCTACTTACTTTACCGACACTAAGCTAGATGTCGAGTTCTTTACACAGGTACAAACTACTCCCTACACTCCTTGTGCTTTAAGGACTAAAGCACTAACCACACTCACTGATTACAAATGATAGATATGATGTGTGAAACAAACTACAATATCACACAGTAATGCAACTAAAGGATTACGGTTCTGTAGATCCTTGAATGCTTGATCTCTTTTCTACAAAATGAAAGATCAAAGTGAAATGCAACTATGAATGATGTTAGTAAGATATGTACTGAATGAATATGTGTGTTAAAGCTATATGAGTGATGAGAGAGCCAAATGATCAGCTTCCTATTTATAGGCAAGCTGATCTTCAGCTCACGGATCCCACGGATCCCACACAAGGGATCCGTACTTTATATGATTTGGATCCGTGGGATGTGACAGCTAAGGTTTAGTTGTCTCTTACCATATCTTAGTTGTATCTTACCAAATCATCCAAGATCTTCAAATGTCAACTATGTATCTTGCAAATCTAACCAAGATATATCAAAGATATTGTATGTGATTGATGAACTCAAATAAGTACATTTTATTACTATCATTTATCCTATTAATTTGACTTGTTTTACTATATTATTTATGAGGATTGATACTTAATCGTTTACTTTTGTAATTCTCAGGTAAAAACAAGCATTTGGTGAAACTTAGTGATTTTGGACTAATAATGGAGCAAAACGTGCATAAAGTGAAAGTCTACTGACATGGACAAGATCAAGTCAATTCTGCTCCAGATGCGCCGCATCTCACTCTCGACATGCGCCGCATCTCTATCAAGATATCACCAGATACGATCCAAGATACAAGAGGACATGCGCCGCATCTAATCATGGAGTTACGCCGCATCTTCTGGCGGTGTACGAATATTCCTGAATATTATAATCTTGGACCCCACGCGAAGTTAAGTACATGCGCCGCATCTACTTAGTAGATGCGCCGCATCTTCCCTCAGACAGAAACTATAAATACCCCGTAGACCAGACGAATTAAAAGTTCCAAAAACCCTAAAACCGAAGACCAAACAGGAGGAACAAAGGACGAATTCAGTCAAGAAGGCAGCACAAGACACACCCAAATCAAAGATACAAGAGCTGTAAGAAGGTGCTGCATGTGTTTAATTCATTAAGTAGTTTTGTTTTATTGTGTTAGCAAACTTTAATTCATCAGGATTGGTGGCTTGTGTAATGTGACAACGAAAGATTGCACTCCCTTTAATACTTGCTTTCCTATCAATTAAAGTTTATATGTTGATGTCTTTGGTTACTACTTATTAGTGCATTGATAACCTCTGTGTTTATTAGTGGCTTGCGGGCATTTGACTGCGGGACATAATGTGGCTCCCACGGTTGTTTCTAAATTGATCACTTAGGAATAACTTTTAGACATAAGTAATCATTAAGGGTTTACTCGCCGATAAGAATAGGACCAACGAGAAAGGGTTAACTACATACACTTCATATAAAGCTATCAATAAAACAAGTGACAATCTACTTAATCATAAGGACAGCCCTCTTATTGTCTCGAGTATTTATCTGTGTACGTGTGTGCTACTTGCTGATTCGTGCCTGTTGGTTTATTTTATTATTTAATTGCAACAAATCGTGCCAGTCTCTCAGGCTGAAACCCCCTTGCGTTAGGATATTAAAATACTGATTAGAATAACTAGATAATACGTTCCACTCTTAGTGATCGACACTCTACTTACCATTATCTTCATACTGACCGGGTACACTGCTCGTTAAGTGTGTGTGTTATTGATAAGTCGGCTAAATATAAATTTAAAACTTGAGTAGGCATTAAAACTGCTAAACCGCAACGACACATCACGCGCATCAAGTTTTTTGGCGCCGCTGCCGGGGAGTGAATTGTTATTATCTGTTAATTTGATTAGTATTTTAATTAGGTTTTTCTTTTTTATTAGATTAATTGCATCATTGTACTATTTTGCATATTTGTTGTATTGTGTGTTAATTGTTTTCTTTTTATTTTTGTGTGTTTATTTTCGTTGTGTGTTTTATTTGTTTTTTTTATTTTTCGTATTTTTCTGTTCTGCTATCGTTGTACTGTGCTAAATCAAACGATACGGCGCATCTGATCTCTCAGATACGGCGTATTGCGTTTAATTTTTTTAATACAACGCGTTTAATTAATTCGATACGACGCATCTTTTCCCCAAGATACGGCGTATCTGTTTTTAATAAGAAAATTTTTCTAAGCGATAAAGTAATACGACGCATCTGCATTTGCAGATACGGCGTATCTGTTTTTAATAAAAAAATTTTTCTAAACGTTAACGCCATACGACGCATCTGCTTTTGCAGATACGGCGTATCTATTATTTTAATTAAAAACAGTTTGCGAATTATTAAACAGATACGGCGTATCGATCTCTGACGATACGGCGCATCTTTCTGAATCAAAAATCTTTTATTTTTAAACGTAACGAAAATACGGCGCATTAACTTTCGTTAATACGACGCATTTAATTTTAATTAGATAAGTTGATTTTTGATTAATTAATTCGATATGGCGCATTCTTAAATTCTAAAGCGGCGTATCTATTTTCTGGATAAAGTCTGATTAAATTTTAACGTATTAAGATACGGCGTATCCAACTTTTTGGATACGGCGCATCGTCTGCAGATATCAGCTATTTTTATTCTTATATCCGTTTCTATATTCATTAATTTCTCTTCTAGCGAACAAATCCTACTGATGCTTTTCGTGATTGTTTCAGAAGGATAATGGAAGGATACGGAGAACTGATTGACTTCGACTTCGAAGCCAATTTTATGAATGAAGTATTAGTGCATGATAAATCACTCGAACGTTACGATGGGGACTACATTGAACTTAATGACCTTAATGGACCATTGGAATCCAATGACCTGTTCATGGATGATGCTGAATCTGAGTTAGAAGAAGGAGAAATTGTGGATAGTCCAAAAGTCAACGTTATTAATACTAGGAATTACGATGAATTTGAGGGATATGATGGTTCTTGGGATTATGGTAGAAGGATCCACGCCAATTGTGCTTACAATTTGCAATTCCCATGCATGATTGGATACAAATGTATTGACGCCAATTTCTTTCCTATTTTGCCGATCAATGTTATGTCAAGAAGCTTTTACAATTCTATTATGAGAAATAAAGTGGAGTGTAGGGGAAAGAATGTAGTTGGAGCCTTCATTAATGTCCCGATCTTCGTTGGACGCTTTACTATTGTAACTGAGTTCGCCGTTGTTGAAGACATGAATGCCTATCGTGACAGCAGTATGGGCGACGTGATTGTTGGAAAACCATTCTGTAGGGAGATCACTATTAATGCAAAGCGATTTGAAGGAAAGATCACCTTTCAATGTGGAAGCGACGTTATCACTTATATAATGCCCCGGACTCACCCTGGATTTAAACATGCTACTAATAGGGTCTGCTACAAATTCTCTCCGTTCCTTTTTATTAGTAATGATGACATGAAGAGAGGGATTGAATACCCGTATCAGATGATGGAAGGATTCTATAAAGGAGTCTTGAACTTGGGACCTGAATATATACGTGACGAATTAGTTGCTAAGTGGATCCTACGCGGCAATGTAGGAATCAATGATCGATATTAAAGAGCTGAACGTGAGTCTAACTTGAAGACTCTGGAATAAAGACAAGTGCTTACCGGGAGACAACCCGGATTTATCTTTTATTATTCTGTTTTCTGTGTCGAGTCAGTCCAGGCCGCATGAGGATACGGCGCATCTCAATTCTGAGATGCGACGCATCTCCTGCAATGGTCATATCTTATTTTATTTTTCTGCATTTTTATTTTCGACTTTAAAACTATTTATCAGTTTATTTTAATGCGGCGCATCCCTGGTTAAGGATGCGGCGCATCTTTATTCTGATCCGTATTAATTCCAGGCTCGATACGGCGTATCTTCTTCAATAAGATACGGCGCATCGACTGACCTGATGATTTTCAGTTTTAATTTTTAAGTTTTATTTTTACCTAACTACTAATGTATTATGCAAGTTTGAACCTTTCTTATCTTAGGTGTGTTTTAAAGTATTGGTGGTATTATAGTTTCCTGAATTTCCTGTGGATACATCAAGTATGAAGCTTTAACGTTCTAATCCACAAGAAGTTGATTTTTGCTCCTATACTAATGGAGGATCATACCGAGCAAATCTCAGGGGAGTTTTTCTGTTCTAATTCTTTTATTTTCCAGTTTTTAACCTTTTATACAAACAACGAGGACGTTGTTTAACTTAAGTGGGGGGATTGGAGAATTAGAACACTTAACAATTACTTGTCCTAAACTTTTTCAAAAATTATGCTTAAAATGTGCTTAATATATCAAACTTAAATTTTTTTTTTAGCATGTTTTTGTTTAAGATCTAAGTTGCATAGCTGCACACATGACGTTATTTTCAAAAAATTGTGATTTTCCAAAATTCACAAATCTATGAGTGTGCCGGTGACTTGTAAACTTTAGAACTTGGCTTGTATACTATTCGAGACCACCATAATAAGTATTATTTATATAATTGGAATGACTTGTCTAAATTGGTAAATTTCTAGGATTACACCCAAATAGCCTTTATATGTTATGTGTTATTAGCTAACTACACTGGTTAGTTAACCCCCGTATAAACCTTTTTGTTACTCTCATCTTTAGAGTAAGATACCCCTAGAAAAACCCTCAGAGCCATTCCTTTCGTTTCTTACACCTATGTTTAAAATGTTTCGTTACACCCTTACACCTTAGCCTACCCTGTAGATTAGAATCCGTGGTTGGTTGATTGCTATAGGCAAAGTGTGTTTCCTTACATTACCTGTGTTCGTGTGCGTAATTCATTATCTTTGGTTAGGTCGGGAAATTGCACAATGCAATTGGAGTGAAAGTAAATATTGTATATTTTGGAGTTTATTTTTCGTGTGTTTACTACTTTCACTATTACCATTATTTCTGAAGTCATGAAAAGTATGGAAAAATTATCCGGAAAGAAAGTTATAGTGATGTGGTGAAATTTTACACATCTATGTTTATGTTTAAAAAAAAAAAAAAAAATCGAAAAAATAAGAAAAGAAAAAGAAAGAAAGAAGAGTTGGAAGTTAGTTTTAACCAACTTATGTAAAGTTATGTAAGTGGTCGATATCACCACTATTTGTTGTACTATATCTATGGATTGAATGGGAATTGGCAGTTATGGGAACGCCAATTAAGGTTTATTCTTTGATTAAGATCTTGTTGAGTATAATTCGTGTCTACCTAAAGCGTGTGTTTCAAGTGTTAAAGCGTGAGTTATTCGATGATATGAGTCTTATTCATGGGATGGTTGGGATAGTGATTAACCACACTTAGGATTTTAATTTATTTGTTTTGTTTATTTTTTTATTTTCACACCAATTTATATCCCAAATGTTATCCATGCCCTTTATTATTCTTTATCCAACCGAACCTTTGATTTATTGAGATTGGGGATTTGAGCAATCTTAAGTATCGTAGTCGTGGATTCGGCTATGTATTTATGATTTTGTCGCCCTTTTTGATATATTATTATTGGTGAAGTTTGGACCTATCTTTAGCCTATTCGAGTTAAGGATTTGAGCAATTGCAAGTATCGTGTTCGTGGATTCGATCATGTATTTGTGATTTTGTCGCCTTTTTTGGAATTTGAGATGGATAGTGAAAGAGAATAATTAACCCTTAAACCTAAAAACCCTTTTTACCGCTTTAGACTTGTTATTCCTTAGCTTTAGTGGTGGAGATGTGTATACTTGCCAAGCTTATGATAGAATATTCGTCGCGACTGGACAGTTAAACGATTAGATTTGCTTTTATCGACTTATTTTATTTTACTTCTAATTCGTTAAGTGTTTAGTTGTGTGATTATGAAATGAACGAATACATGCTTAAATATAAAAATAAATCCTAACATCTTTTAGGATACATTTTCATAAAAGAAATTCTAAGGTTTACTTGGGGACAAGTAAAGTTCAAGTGGGGGGATATTTGATGAACTCAAATAAGTACATTTTATTACTATCATTTATCCTATTAATTTAACTTGTTTTACTATATTATGTATGAGGATTGATACTTAATCATTTACTTTTGTAATTCTCAGGTAAAAACAAGCATTTGGTGAAACTTAGTGATTTTGGACTAATAATGGAGCAAAACGTGCATAAAGTGAAAGTCTACTGACATGGACAAGATCAAGTCAATTCTGCTCCAGATGCGCCGCATCTCACTCTCGACATGCGCCGCATCTCTATCAAGATATTACCAGATACGATCCAAGATACAAGAGGACATGCGCCGCATCTAATCATGGAGTTACGCCGCATCTTCTGGCGGTGTACGAATATTCCTGAATATTATAATCTTGGACCCCACGCGAAGTTAAGTACATGCGCCGCATCTACTTAGTAGATGCGCCGCATCTTCCCTCAGACAGAAACTATAAATACCCCGTAGACCAGACGAATTAAAAGTTCCAAAAACCCTAAAACCGAAGACCAAACAGGAGGAACAAAGGACGAATTCAGTCAAGAAGGCAGCACAAGACACACCCAAATCAAAGATACAAGAGCTGTAAGAAGGTGCTGCATGTGTTTAATTCATTAAGTAGTTTTGTTTTATTGTGTTAGCAAACTTTAATTCATCAGGATTGGTGGCTTGTGTAATGTGACAACGAAAGATTGCACTCCCTTTAATACTTGCTTTCCCATCAATTAAAGTTTATATGTTGATGTCTTTGGTTACTACTTATTAGTGCATTGATAACCTCTGTGTTTATTAGTGGCTTGCGGGCATTTGACTGCGGGACATAATGTGGCTCCCACGGTTGTTTCTAAATTGATCACTTAGGAATAACTTTTAGACATAAGTAATCATTAAGGGTTTACTCGCCGATAAGAATAGGACCAACGAGAAAGGGTTAACTACATACACTTCATATAAAGCTATCAATAAAACAAGTGACAATCTACTTAATCATAAGGACAGCCCTCTTATTGTCTCAAGTATTTATCTGTGTACGTGTGTGCTACTTGCTGATTCGTGCCTGTTGGTTTATTTTATTATTTAATTGCAACAAATCGTGCCAGTCTCTCAGGCTGAAACCCCCTTGCGTTAGGATATTAAAATACTGATTAGAATAACTAGATAATACGTTCCACTCTTAGTGATCGACACTCTACTTACCATTATCTTCATACTGACCGGGTACACTGCTCGTTAAGTGTGTGTGTTATTGATAAGTCGGCTAAATATAAATTTAAAACTTGAGTAGGCATTAAAACTGCTAAACCGCAACGACACATCACGCGCATCAGTGAATGCAATGATGTCATGGAATGGTTTTAGAATTAAAGTTTCCTTTTAAGGAAACAAGTTACTAAACTTGTAATTCTTGGTTAATATGTGAAGTGTAAAATGTGTACTTAAGAGACTTAAGCTAGTATTTATTATTTGCTAAAAGATATTCCTTTTATTTGTCATTAACAAAACTAATGAAAGATCAAAGAATATAAATAACGTTTTTGAGACGCTATTTGTATTAACAATCTCCCCCTTTTTGTTGATGACAAAACATAAGGTATATTTTTGAGCAAGAGAATAAATATAGCATGAGTTCTTAAAAATATATATTAAGTTTGTTTATTAAAGAAAAGTTTTGTAAAAAATGTATGTACTGTGATGAATCACAGTTGATGCAAACTTAGTTCCTTTCTCCCCCTTTTTGTCGAAACAAAAAGAGTAGCGTAGCGGAATGCGATTTTGAGAACTTTAAAGCTCCCCCTTGTTTTATACTCCCCCTAGATGGCGTAATCAAGGAAATAATGCATGAATCTACAAAACAAACGGTTAGTATATGAAATGCTTATGAGATGCTCCCCCTTGATGTATACTCCTCACTACTCGAGTACCAACGTATACTATGAAGGGTATGATATGTTGCAAGTGAAGTGTTAGTAATGAATGACTTCAATTAAGAAGTAGAATGCTTGTGAAGTATTCTCCCAAACAAGCCTTTCAATAAGTTTTGACTTTTAAAAGTCAAAGTAAGTGTCTGATCATTATTTGTACCTATGGTAATTATAATCAAGGTATAATATATGCTATAGAAGAATGTTAGTTCACAATGATAATATGCAATATGTTGATCACTCATAAGCATAAAACACCATATTCATAGATAATGAAAATTTTGTGACAAAAGTCACAATGGTGAAATGATGTTACAATAAAAAAAAAAGACATCCTAGAAAAATAAAAAGTCCTAAATCAACAATTTAAAAGGTCCTAACAACTAGTCTAAAAAGCTCCTATTGAGGAGGATGAGAGATTGCGTTTAATCGTTCAAGAACATGGTTCAAGATGAACCTCATCTCTTTTTGAAGCTCATGGACCAAGATGTTGGTCCTTTGGGCCAAGTGAGCCGTTCTCTCACAGTGTGCGCAATCATGACTTGAGAAGCCGGGAGGAAGATTAGGCTCCAAGTTTTGTGGTGGTGGTGGTGATGGTGGTTGGTTGGTTGTTGTTGTTTGATGGTTGTTGTGGTGTTTGGAGGGAGTTCATAAGGATGTTTTGAATGTCCATTGCTTCATGAAGGCGATGGTCAACCATACCCAAGAGAGTGTAGAGACGGTTGAGCTCTTCACTAATCTCTTCTTGGGTTTGAGGCACATTCATCCACATTGCCTCGTCAATGGCAACTAGAGTGGATGTGGGTGATAGAGGTTGTTGTTGAGGTTGGGATGATTGTGCATCATGGTATAAAGGGCCATGGATATCCGGGTAAACCGGGTGAAAAAGCATGGGTTGTTGACCTTCAAAGGTCATGGGTGGAAGATTGGGTAATTTTGGTGAAAGTTCTTCTAAGTCATCAAGATGTGGTGATGTAGGAGGAGTCCTAAATAATTCCAAGGGTTGGAGTTTGGGTGATTTTGGTGGTGATGGTGATCTAACAGGCTGTGATGGATCCGGTGGTGGAATAGAGGCTATTGGAGTAATGGTTGGTGGTGGTGTTTGTATAACAACATTTGATGGTGTTGGGGTGGAGAGTGTAAGGAAATTTTCACTAGCAATGGGTGATGATATATTGAGAGGAGAATTTTCCTCAGATGAGGAGTTTGCTAAGTTGATAAAACAACAGGGTTTAACACTAATGCGGGCTGTTCTTCTTGAAGGTCTAGATGTGGAAGAGTTGTTTGACTTTGTCATGGTGAAGTATGATAGCTAAGATGTACAGGAGAGGAAATGGTTGTTGTGTGAAGGGATGATCCTAAAGTGCTAATTTATAGACAGAAGGTTTGTGAGTCTGTGTGTTTGGATTTGATGTGAATCCAATAGAGAATGTTGGTTACTAATGATTTGGAACAAAAATTTGTGCAGGTCATATCAAGGAAGTCAATCCATTGAGCTTTGGTTGAGTAATATGTTGTGGATTTGCAGTTAATACAAGAAGATAGTGGAAAGTCTGATGATTTGATATTTCCACGGATTTGACGGATCCCTAAAAAGGGTTCCTTCTTTGTATCTGTTTGGTAACTCACACCTAAAATTTAAAAATTTAAATTTTGGTGGGAATTTTTGTTCCTAAGTTTCTAAGGATTCCTAAATGATTCTAAGAGGAATTGTGATCAGTGAATGAATCCTAAGTGATACTAAACATTAAAGATTTAAGAATCGGGATAAGTCGAAAAAGTTTTATAATTTTACTGGGAAACATGCGGATCCAAGTGGTTGCACATGCGGAACCATGTTTAGCGATCCGCCAAATCCGCAGGATGGCGGATGGCGGATCCAACGATAAGCCTTGGCGGAACCCTGTTTTGGGATCCGCCAGATCCGTATGACTAAAACTTAAAAACTAAACAGAACATATGTCATATTTTTCGTTTTTCGACGAAAACCCGAAAATTCACCTAGACCTTATTTAGCATCTAATATGTATAGCAAAACAACTAAATATGATAACATTAACACATGATTGCACATAGTTTAATCCGTACTTAGAAACTTACCGTTTTAGGTGTTATGCCAAACACTGGCTATAACCCGGAAAATTAATAACCATGATGGTTATCCACCTGCAAGTGTTAGTTATTACACATACACAACAAGTATTGTCAGATAAATTCTAGACACATAGAAGTTTAACAACACAATATCCAACATTGTTTAAAACCAAACACTCCATCAACTCAGCTTCTTCTTCAACTTCTTCATCCCCTTGTGTAATTTCATCATCCAACGACCCAGATTCTTCACCATTCCTTTGATGTTTCGATACTCAGCGGATTCATGTTGAATTGGAGGAAGATGGCTCAAGTACTCGGGTGGAGGAATCCTAGAATTTGGCATACCATCATCTTCACTCATTGAAGATGATGAGGATGATGTTGGTACACGAGGACGTTTGCCCTTATCAACACTAACCCTAAAGTCGCTCAAAGGAACGAAGGTATGTTCAATTTCATTGTAATCCGGAACAAAGCCTAAATGGTTTGGACGAGCGGGTGCAAAGGCTCTATAAAGTCGGGTTAAGAGCATACCATAAGGCATTGGTAAATACATGTCCCTTGGCTTGGAATTCCTAAGACCTCACCAAATTGATCAAGAGGGATGTTGACAAGATTTCCATTTAGAGTAAAATGAAGACTTAAGTAACCTTCATCACTCGAACTAAGACCTACACTAGCATAGAACTCAAGTATGAACCTAGGAATGATTGGTTCATCTATGTCTAAAAGAGAATCAAATCGAATTGCGGCTAATTGTTCCCTAAGTTGAGTTCCTTCATAGAATGATGAATCTACGGCTCTACCCTCATGGACATACTTTTTCTCTAAGGCTTTGAAAATTTCGATTTGGGCATTGGTTAGACCTTTGGTTTTGTGGACTTTGGGTAAGTAGTTAACGGTTTTCTTGTGATCGTAGTTGGTTGCGGGAGGCATGATTTTCCTAAGTACAAAAGTTACATAGTTTTAGTTAAAATGATCAAATGAAGTGTAAAATTCCTAGTGTGTGCCTACATGGGGACAATGTGGAGGTGCGGTTATCTCGACTCCTTTTGATGCAAGAAAAATTAGTTTATGCAAGTTTTGTTTACAAACGAGAGATAACCCAAACACTCCTATTTCAATGTAGCTACGGTTGAATGTACCCGAAAATACATATTAATTATGTATTCCCTTTAGCATTCAAGAGACATTATGCAAGTGAAGTCTAAAAGATAACGTTTTTGCATTTGTATGAACAATGTAAGAAAAAATCATTTTACCTAGTCGTTAGAAGATTTTAGTGAAAAAATGTTCATGGGGTTTTTGTTAAATTAAGACAATGTGCTATGAGATGCAATTCCTAACTAAGAAAAACATGTTTTTAAGTATAATGCAATAAATATGCTTCATGATTTTTCAAGAATTATGCATATACCCCAAGTTTATGTTTTGTGCATGAAATGGAAATCCTAGATGCAGATCAGGAGTATAAATATGATAAAAATACTTACAGTGATGTTAGAAGCACAAATTTGTGGAAGAAAATGGTCTAAAATGTGATGGAGATTAAGTGTGTGTCGGATGTAGTAAGGTGATATGTTTTGGAGTGAGGAATGAATAGTAGCTGTTCTTGTTTATTTAATAATAAACTGATCACAGCATGCGACGGATCCGGCGGATCCCAAACAAAGGATCCGTCTTTGTTGTCGATTAGATCCGCGGATCAGAACACATGTTTTGGTTTGGTGTCGTGTGTGGCTAAACTAAAGTTTACACTAATGTTTCTCCTAATCACTAGGTTCCATTAATCCTAATCCAAGTCTAAGATAATTGAAAGGTTCTCGTTTAAGTGGTTTAGTGAGCATATCGGCAATGTTGTCCTCTGAGGAAACTTTCTCAATTGAGATGATTCCCTTCTGTACATTGTCGCGAAGGAAGTGATGGCGTATTTCAATATGTTTGGTTCTAGCGTGTTGGACTGGATTTTTGCTTAGATCGATAGCACCTTTGTTGTCGCAAAGAATGGGAATGTTGTTAAGTTCAATTCCATAGTCGACGAGAGCTTGTTTCATCCACAGTGCTTGTTGACACGCCTTTCCTGCAGACACATACTCTGCCTCTGTTGTTGAGATTGCGAGGGCAGTTTGTTTCTTAGCGAACCATGATGTTAGACAATATCCTACAAAAGTACAAATACCGCTAGTACTTTTCCTATCAACATAATTACCTGTGTGATCTGAGTCAGTATACACTATGGTTTCTATACCCGTTCCTTTGGGATACCATAATCCTAAGTGTGTAGTACCTTTGATGTACCTAAATATTCTTTTAACGGCTTCAAGATGGGACGTTTTTGGATCTTCTTGAAAACGTGTACATAGACAAACACTAAACATAATGTCAGGCCTACTAGCCGTAAGATAGAGTAAACTACCAATCATTCCTCTATATTTAGTGCTATCTACGGATTCATTTTCTTCATCCTTAGTAAGTTTGGTTTCGGAGGACATGGGTGTTCTCATGGGTTTTGAGTCTTCAAGACCAAACTTCTTAAGCATATCTTTGATATACTTTGATTAGTTGAAGAATATCCCATCTTCTAATTGTTTAATTTGGAGACCTAAGAAAAAGTTTAGTTCCCCCATCATACTCATTTCAAACTCGTCATGCATGATTTTTGAGAAATCGTTGCATAACTCTTGACAAGTTGAACTGAATATAATGTCATCCACATATATTTGGACTATAATAATATGTGAACCCTTTTTCTTGGTGAAGAGAGTATTGTCTACTAGGCCCATGGTATACTTATGGTCAACTAGGAAAGTCTTAAGTCGATCATACCAAGCCTTTGGTGCTTGCTTAAGTCCGTATAAAGCTTTCTTAAGTTTAAAAACATAATTTGGTTTTTCAAAGTCGGCAAAGCCGGGAGGTTGTGCAACATATACTTCTTCATTTATAAGACCATTTAAGAAAGCACTTTTGACATCCATTTGAAATAACTTAAAATCATGTGCACATGCATATGCAAGTAATATTCTAATAGACTCAAGTCTAGCTACGGGTGCAAAGGTTTCATCGTAATCTATACCTTCTTGTTGATTGTAACCTTGAGCTACTAGCCTAGCTTTATTTCTAGATATAATACCCTTTTCATCCATTTTATTTCTAAAGACCCATTTGGTGCCTATTATGGTTTGGTTTTTAGGTGGAGGGACCAATGTCCAAACATCATTTCTAATAAATTGATTAAGTTCTTCTTGCATAGCAATTACCCAAGATTCATCTTTAATTGCCTCGTCTATATTTTTAGGTTCAATGGTTGAAATAAAAAAAATAATAATTACTTTCATTTTGAGCTTTGGATCTTAATGTTCTTTCATTAAGTTTTCCTATGACGTTTTCTAATGGATGACTTTTAGTTTCCTTAATATTGACTATTTCTCCTTTTACGGGTTCATTGTCATTTTCAATGTTTTCTATATCATTAACCATTTGACTTTCAACTAAGTCATCATCTACCAAAGGTGATGTCTTAGAAGGAGGTGGACTTTCGTTGAATGTTACGTTCAACGATTCCTCGACTCTTGATGTTTCCTTGTTTAATATAATGTATGCTTTACTGTTTTGTGAGTACCCAAGAAATACACCTTCATACGACTTTGGGTCGAACTTAGTGAGATAGTCCTTTGTGTTTAAAATGAAGCACTTGCTTCCAAAAACTCTAAAATATCCTAATGTAGGCTTTTTGCCTCGATAAATTTCATAAGGAGTTTTATTTAAAAATTGTCTAATTAAAACTCTATTTAGGATATATGTAGAAGTATCTACAGCGTGACACCAAAACTTTTGTGGTATGTTTTGTTCATTTAACATAGTTCTACTCATTTCTTGAATTGTTCTATTTTTACGTTCTACTACACCATTAGATTGAGGTGTACGAGGAGCCGAGAAATTATGAGTTATTCCATTATTATCACAAAAATTTTCAAATTGAATTTCATTGTCAAATTCTCGACCATGGTCAGTTCTAATAGATACTATATTACTTCCTATTTGATTTTGAATTTTCTTGCTTAGAATTTCAAATTTGTCGAATGCCTCATTTTTAGTTTTCAAAAACTTTGTCCATGTATATCTAGAGTAATCATCTACTATGACTAAAGTGTAAAAATTTCCTCCATAACTTTGTATAGCCGACGGGCCAAACAAATCCATATGTAATAATTCTAGGCATCTAGATGTAGATACCATGTTTTTAGCCTTATGGCTATTATGTACTTGTTTCCCAATTTTGCAAGCATCACAAAAGTGTTGGTCATATTTCAACTTGGGTAGGTTCCTAACGAGTTCTTTGGATGACAAAGATTGAATAAGCCTCATATTAGCATGACCTAAGCGTCGATGCCATAGAGTTGAGTTTTCGTCCAAGGAGGTAAGACATAACTTATCTTTAGGTGTTTTATCTAATTTCATAACATAGACATTATTCTTTAAAACACCTTTTCCTACGGTTATGCCATCTTTAAGTATTTTACTTCCATTTTCACTGAAAAGGACGTTATACTTTTTGCGGCATAATTGACTTATACTAAGTAAATTAAATCCTAAATTATCTACATGAGCAACATCATCAATAGATAGAGAGTCATGAGAGATTGTACCTTTTCCGATGATTTTACTTTTAAGCTTGCTACCGAATGTGACATTACCTCCGTCATACACTTGATTGGTTGAGAAAAGATTTTTGTTTCCCGTCATGTGTCTTGAGCACCCACTATCTTTGATCCACTCATCAGGTTCAAGATCAACTTTCAAGCATACCTAAGTTCATAAAAGACTCAAGCATTTGGTCCCCAATATCTCATGGGTCCGTTTGGGTTAAACATGACATTATCATGGTTTATGTATGTAAATGGTGGACAATTGTTCCATGACATATAATGAGGACCATGAAAGTTTCTAGGTATGTTTTAGTTCCAATTATTATGATAAGTATGTTGTGGATTAACTATACTCTTTGGAAAGGGGTGTTTGGGAAAACTCATTTGAGGTCTCTGTTGATCCGTTTTAACTCTATATTCATTTCTAGCTTGTCCTCTTCCTAAAGATACTGCTGGTTTATGTTTATTATTATTTATACTACTGTTAGGTTTCTTAGTAACTTTAACAAACTCGGAACGGTCAACTTTGTGAACCTTCTGTTCAACTTCTGTACTCGCGGATCCTTTGGATACACTTGGCGGATCCAAATTTTTGGATCCGTCGGATCCGTGAGTGTCCAACTTGGTTGAATCAGTTTTATTCACAGTCTGTTCCTTATAATCACTTAAGGTTCCTAGTTTCATAAAGCCTAGTCCTGTTTTATCATGAGGTAGCTTTTTCATTTTCATTATTTCATCTGCACAACTTATGTTTTTATCAAACCTTTTAACCTTTGAATTTTGTTTGATTAAATCTTCCTGTGTGGTTCTTAAGGTTTCTAATTCAAGTTTTAGTTCTTGACAAGACACACACGTTTCTTTACTATCTTTACCTTTTTCAATTCGTATTGCTTTTTCTTTAAGCCAAAATACTTCATTTTCTAAAAGTGATGTCTTTGTTTTCAAAAACTTGTTTTTGTTTATGATTTTTAAAGTTACGTCACACAGTTTGTTATATTCTACTTCTAAGGTTTCATCATCTATAGAGGAGTATGAATCAGAATGTACCTCTTCTGTGTCATTAGCCATAAGTGCCATTTCGTTGTTCTTAGGCTCATCATCATCATCTCCTTCACTATCGCTCCAAGCTCCACTAACGAAGGCTCTTTGAGACTTGGTCTTTGGAGGCTTTGGACATTCTCCTATTAAGTGACTGGAGTCACCACACCTATAGCATTTCCTATCAACCTTACCTTTCTTATCGTCACGATCTTTCCGAGAGGATTTCTTTTCATCATGAGGTGGTTTTACAAACTTTCCTCGTCTTCTGAAGAATTTCTTGAAATCCCTCACGGCCATGGCATACTCTTCATCATCACTGTTTGAACAAGACTCATCATTATCACTTGACTCGACTTTGGCTTTCAAGGCAATAGACTTAATCTTCTCCCTTTTGCCTTTGACAATTTCCGAGTCTTTTTCCATTATCATTTCGTGAACTTTAAGGTTTCCTATGAGCTCATCCAGTGTCATGCTTGAGAGATCTTTAGATTCTTCAATAGCTGTCACCTTTGCTCTCCATTTCGGACAGAGTGCTCTTAGAAATTTCCTGACAAAATTCTTACTAGAAAAAGATTCATCAAGTGCTTTAAGTGATGTAATAATAGTATTGAACTTAGCAAACGCACTATCAATGGTCTCATCTTCAGAGATAACAAATTGTTCGTATTGTTGGACAAGAAGATCAATTTTGTTATCTTTTACTTGTGAGTTCCCTTGATGTGTGATAATAAGAGATTGCCAAATATCCTTAGCCGTTTTACACATAAAAACTCTTTCATATTCTTTCTTAGGTAAGGCATTATAAAGCATCATTTTGGCTTCATTATTTTTGGCAATTAGTTTCTTTTGCTCATCACTGTGACGAGTAAGAGAAGCTCCTTCATCCCGACCACCCGAAATATTATTACTAATAGGTTTGTAATCACCATCAACTATAATATACCATAGATCTATGTCCTTTGACTTTACATAAGTCTCAAAGCAATTTTTCCAGTAAATAAAACTATTTAGTTCAAATAGAGGTGGTCTCTGCATAGATTGCCCCTCTTTAAAGTTTTCAAAATCCATGGATCGTTTTAAGTTTTAAAATACAATATATTTTAAAGATCTTAAGTAACGTAGCTCTTGATGCCAATTGTGGAAAACTAGAAGGGGGGTTGAATAGTTTTTACCGTTTTAAAGTTTTATTTGCTTTGTTACTATATGTTAGTTTCAAAGGAAACAATCACAAATAAATAATCATACAATGTAAGTAAAAGATAAAGAGAGGAAAGATCAAACCACACGACACTGTTGTTTATAGTGGTTCGGCTACAAGGACTCTCTTCCTTGCCCTACTCCACTCCCCGAGTTTCCTACTCGAGAGTTTATCTTTCACTAAGAAACAAACTCCTTTCCTAGGTGGAGAAAACCTTTACACGTCGCTTACTTCCTTTTCCGGTACTAAGCTAAACACCGGGTTCTTTCACAAGGTAGAACCAACCTGACGTCGCCTACTTACTTTACCGACACTAAGCTAGATGTCGAGTTCTTTACACGGGTACAACTACTCCCTACACTCCTTGTGCTTTAAGGACTAAAGTACTAACCACACTCACTGATTACAAATGATAGATATGATGTGTGAAACAAACTACAATATCACACAGTAATGCAACTAAAGGATTACGGTTCTGTAGATCCTTGAATGCTTGATCTCCTTTCTACAAAATGAAAGATCAAAGTGAAATGCAACTATGAATGATGTTAGTAAGATATGTACTGAATGAATATGTGTGTTAAAGCTATATGAGTGATGAGAGAGCCAAATGATCAGCTTCCTATTTATAGGCAAGCTAATCTTCAGCTCACGGATCCCACGGATCCCTCACAAGGGATCCGTCCTTTATGTGTTTTGGATCCGTGGGACGTGACAGCTAAGGTATAGTTGTCTCTTACCATATCTTAGTTGTATCTTACCAAATCATCCAAGATCTTCAAAAGTCAACTATGTATCTTGCAAATCTAACCAAGATATATCAAAGATATTGTATGTGATGTATGCAATGATGTCATGGAATGGTTTTAGAATTAAAGTTTCCTTTTAAGGAAACAAGTTACTAAACTTGTAATTCTTGGTTAATATGTGAAGTGTAAAATGTGTACTTAAGAGACTTAAGCTAGTATTTATTATTTGCTAAAAGATATTCCTTTTATTTGTCATTAACAAAACTAATGAAAGATCAAAGAATATAAATAACGTTTTTGAGACGCTATTTGTATTAACAGAGAGTTATCCAATCATCAGACTAAATAATCAACACTTGCGAAATGTATGCACACTCGTACACAACCAAACTTATGCCTACTTGATATACCATGCTAACCCTTTTAACAAACCATCTTAACTTGTGATAATCATACATGTGTTATAGTTCACTGTTACAAACAATATATAAGTTCCATGTTATTCAAATGTATATTAAGGAATGTTCAATGTTGTTTTAATAATAGGGTTAGAGAATGCAAATCATAGCCTCAGAATGTGATGAATAAGACAATATTATTTGTCACAACATATATATCGACACTCATTCACAATCTTCCAAACTTCTATGTGTGTCATGTGTAAAAAAAAAATACAGAATTGATAAGTGATTTTCCTTTATTTTTCTTGTGTAAATGATACTTTGTTGACAATAGATATGTGTCTAGCTTATAGTAGAAAATATTGATATTAATCGTTCTTACATTTGAATGAAATCATTAGTGTTCGAGTTTTTTCTGAAAGAACCTAGTTGCTATATCCTCAACAAATCCTTGTGCTATTACGTACAAATAATCTTCTTCTCTTTCGGAAGCCATATTTGTAAGATGTACTATAGCTTCGTTGTAACAAACGTTGCCCGTCTTGAACGACCTTTTTGACCATTAGTTGTAGCCCGTCTTGAACAACCTTTTTTACCAACTCGTCGTGCCCTATGTCTCTTTATCATCTTTTAATGTATTATTCCTTGTAAGTATAATTTAATGTCTTTGTATACTAAGCGCTAGCTAATATACTGTAATTATTACATTGTCAACCAATAAAATGTATGTTTCAACCTCTTATAAGCTTTTTTTCTTATTGATGAAAATCGAAAAAAAAGCACTTATTTTTCCGAGTACATATATATTAGGCAAAATTAAGAGCATCATTACACATATTTTTCCAATGCATATATTAGGCAAAATCGAATAGTATATATATATATTAGGCAAAATCGAATATGACAATGCATATATAGAAGTCACCATCACACATGTTGTGTTTATAGATATACATTTACAACTTTCTTCACTCTCTATCCATTTCTCTACCTGCACACACCCCACACACAAAAAAAAAAAAAAAAAATCACATTAGCTTATCATATATAAACATTAATAACTAAAATCATTTATCAACTAAATGACCTAATGTATATAAATTGCTTGATTTTAGATCGATTTATAAATACTAATATTGTTGAAGGGTGTTTATTACATATGTCATGTACCTCACCAGTGGTTCCCATCACAAAAGGCACTCCACTTTTGCAATATAACTTGGCATTTTGTACAGATTTATAACAATAGTAAAACGCATTAAACTAATATGGTAATATAGATTGTACTACATCATAAAAATCACAAAATTGCATGTTTACCATTGACAGCATTAAGTACTGTGAAGTCCGGTCACTACAATAAGATTTGGAGATTGTGTATTCGCTTGTGTGATTCAACAAACATTAGTGAAAATATATTATGATTGCAAATATATTATGATTGTGAAGATTCTTATCATAATACCTTTTTTTTATGGCGTTTAACATTGACGATATCTGATCTCATGTGAAGAAGAATAGCTATCAGATTACCAAAAAAAAGGTAATCTTAAAGTTCGTTAATCATTCATTCATTTTCTAAACATGAACATGTATATAGCAATTAAAATAAATCAATGTGATGTGATATAGTACAAAAAATCAGAAACTACACTAACACTAAAACTGAAATAAAAAGACATAATAATAATACCAGTTATATATCTTCTCTTCATTCGTAAAATCAAAAGACTTTGCAACCTCGGGAGAAGTAAACACTCCATTATCCGATGCAGCAGCTGAAACCCAACAACATTAATGTCTAAATCTTTTTCAACATATAAATAAAATAATTTGAGTAATATTTGCCTGATGTTACAAATCTTGGTTTCATAATACGAAGATGGAATCTTGATAAAACGACAGTATGGTGACGACGATGAGAAGAAAATATAAGTGATTGAAAACCATGGAAAAATGATACCGGTTGCACTTTAGTTGGAGAAGACATGCAAGCAAATGAGATTTAATCCAACTACAATGAGAGCAAAACAAATCAAAAACAATGGGCGCACCAAAAGCTTCATTGTTGTACCTTTTTATAGTTGCATGAGCATGAATAGAGATTGTTTGTATACATGCAATTAATCGTGTGAGTTTCAACCATGATTACATGAACACCAAACACTTCATCTTCACTTGCATTATTACACTATAATAAAGGCTCCTATACACACATTCAATTACTCTAAGTTTGTAGTTATTTTGGTATGCATACTATAGAACAACACTCATGATTTCTTACTGCATATATACTTATCGAAAGAAAACCGGGTAGAATATTATACTCTTTCATCTTCTTAAAATTACATTTTATTGGTGTGGAGCCGAAGAGCAACTAATACAAAGCTTATTTATACATTGTACTTTTGTACCCAGTAAGAAAATAAGGCCCAATTCTTAAAGCTACAAACTTCACACATAAATACCCACTTAACCCTAATTCACCCTAAATATTAGCAGCCACTATTCTTCCTCTCAACAACATAACGCAGAAACCTAAATTTACTCTCACATACAAAAACATTGATATTGTTTCTTTCTTCTTCAATCCACACGAAACCTTCTTGTCTTCTCACAAATGCTTCAAGATCTTATAAGGTCTCGGGTAGGTTTGTATTTTTGTCTTGGTATTTTGTTGATCGAAAGAAAGAAAGGATATTAACAGCCATGTTCTTGTTCTTTCTTTTATAACTTTCGAATAATAAACAGGAGTTAAGCTTCTAATACTGGATTTGAACAAAAGCTGAGACCTGCCTTTATATTTCGATTCTTTGTTGTTGTTTTAAGAGTGGTTGTTGATAGTGTACGGAGATAGATTAGGACAATGGGGCTGTGGTTGTCAATTGTTGTATCATTTAGGAAATGTCTAGACGGTGGGTTATGGTTGATCTTGAAGTTATGTTGTTGCCTGTTGGTAATTTGCTGTCGAGAAAACTGAGGTCTGGTTGTTATTTATAGGCTCGTGACCAATTAATAAGCAAATGTAAACACTAATTAAAGAGTCTTTTTATTTTCTTTAAAACTTAACATCATTAATTGAAAAGTTTTTTGATTACCTATGAAAGATCAAGTGTCATGGGTGTAACTCCATCAAAGTTGTAACTCCAGGAATATGAAATTACATGCATATTCATCCTGGACATTCATGATGAGGCTGCTCATCTTCTTTGTATTGAATTCGCAGCATTAATACTCCAAACTCAGAAATTGTTATTCGGATCATTAATACTCGAAACTAATGACTTGTTTGTAGTTATTTTGGTGTGCATACTAATGTTTGTACCGTACTTATGTTTGTGCACAACCACCCTTGCACATTGAATTAAGGTACTCAACTTTTAGATATAATAGATTTATGTCTCTATCAAAAGTTTGTTAGTTTTGTTATTTTGTAGTATGCTAGTATATACATTTTATTTCTCCATTTAAGTTGAAGAGCTCAGTACCGATTGAAATGGACAATAAAACAAACGAAAGATTCATGACGTCGTGAAACTTGTATTATCTTTTATTTTATTTTATCCGAGACGTAAATTAAAGTTTGTGGGAAACTAGAAGGGGGGTTGAATTGTTTACCGGTTTTAAATTCTTTTAAAAATCTTGTTTTAAAAGTTTGCTGTTGGAAACTTTGATTCGAACTCTATGTGTAATCAATCAACACCAATATGAACTACACACTAGACTGACTAATGCTAAATAATAAAAGTAAAGAGTAGAGTTGGAAAGATCAAACCGAGACAAAGGATTTATAGTGGTTCGGCTACGAAGCTCTTTTTCGCCCTACTCCATTCCTCGAGTACCACACTCGAGAGTTTCAAACACTATGTCAACAACCTCCCTTCAGGCGGAGAAAACCGTACACGTCGCTTATCCTATTACCGACACTAAGCTAGATGTCAAGTGCTAATCTTAGCTAGCACCAATCTACCAAGGTCCACGTGACCAATCACTCAAGCCCAATGGCTATAAGAGATCACCAAGATCTCAACACGATCACAATGATCAACACTCTCTCAACTAACACTAATCAATTGACCCTTGATCTTCTTGATCAATCACACAAGCCCAATGTCTTTAAGAGATATTCACTATCTCTATAAGATCACACTTGATCTTCACTCTCACTCACAAAAGATAAATAAACTTGATGTATGCTATGATACAACAAGGTTGTAACAAGTGTTACAAAAACCTAACAACTATAACTCTTGTATCTTCTTGAATACTTTGAGTTCTTCTCTTGCTAATGAAGAGGAATGATAACACCTTGTATCAACTTGGACACTTGTGTTCTTCTCTTACAAATGAAGAGGAATGATAACACCTTGTATCAACTTGGACACTTGTGTTCTTCTCTTGCTAATGAAGAGGAATGAAGAGGATCTCTTGGTGGATGATTGGATCACTCTTAAAACAAAAGGAAACTAATCTAAATGATCAAAAGAAAAGAAAGGTGTGAGAGGTTTAAACTCAGAAGTTTTTCTGTGTGAAAGGGTGCCTAAAAACTATGAATGGGGTTGGTTTTTATAGGCAAGAAAAATCTGAACGTTACAGAAAATTTTGTACGGACGGCTCCACTAAATGCACCACGACTCCACTAAATTTAGTGGAACCGTAGAGCCGTCCCAGACAAGGACGCTCCAAATTTTGTCTTTTCTGGTGAAAACTTATTTGGGGAAGTTTGGAGCTGATTTTGGGGGGAAAAATAGCTGTTGTGATTTTCAAACTTATTTTTCCATTAAAACATTTCATAATAATTCAAAAATAATTTGTCATGTGTATTTTTGAAAAAAATATTTTGTCATATTAAAATGTGAAGTCTTAAAACACAAATTCACTTCTTTGATCATTTGTCAAGTTGTAAATTTGTTCTAGAGTGATTTGCGTAGAAACGGGATCTTCCAATTAAAAACTTGTTTACGTTAATTTTAACGTAACGTGATTTCACATTTTGTCATCCTCAAAACGTGAAGTAATCGAAAGATATAAATAACGTTTTTAGAACATTATTTGCATCAACAATCTCCCCCTTTTTGATGATGACAAAATATAAACTCATTTTAAGTTAAAATTAGTTTTAACAAGTTTTTAATGAGTTTACTCCCATTTCTCCCCCTTTTTGTCGAATCAAAAAGGTGACAAAGGCTCCCCCTTGATGTATACTCCCCCTCATTTGGAGAATACCAAGGAATCGAGCAATGGTGTATGCTACAAAACAAAGTTAGATGACACATATACAATATCTAACAAGTAGCACATTTTGACAAATATCCAACCACACAACAAATAGGTGAATAGCCAAGAGAGACATGAACAACCATATTAAAGCCCATTTCATAAAAGTAAAATAAGTGTCATACATGAGTATGACTACAACAAGAAAGCAAATTTAAATGACAAGAAGACACATAAACATCAATAGTAATATGAGGCTTCAAGATTTGCTTCTAACTTCAAAAGGTTCCTAAGTATTTATTGGAACAACTAAACATAAGTATGTTTAGTTTGGGATATTGTGTGGTGGTGGAGGTGGAAGGATGATGGGGCCTATTGGTGGTGTGAGGAGATGCTCAAGGTATGAGAACCTAAAGCTTAACTCATCTCTAAGGCTCATGATGAGATTTTGGTTGTGGTGGCAACAAGCACAACTCAAGGTATGTGGTTGTAGGGGATAAAGAATGGGATAACCCATTAAAGGTTGTGGTGATGGTGATAGTGATGAGGATGATGTGTTAGTACCAAGTTCAAATGGTGATGTAGGTGATAGGGTTAGTGTGAGAGCTAGAGGATGTGTTGGACTTGGTGGGGTTAAGGATGATGAAATCCAAAAGTTGGAGGATGATGATGTGGTTGTCCTAGTTGTGGTTGTCTTAGATGGAGCTAGAGGTGTAGAAATTGATGAGGTTGATTTGGTTGAGGTGATTGGTGTGTGTACATCATCATCATCATCTAAGGTGAGATCAATGAGAATCATCTCATTTGTTGGTTTGATGTTAAGCCTTGGTTTCTTGGCTTTATGTGAAGTGGTGGCAATGGTGGAAGACATGATAGTTGTATGGTGAGTGTGAAGTGGTAAGGATGGCAATGTATGATGTTAGCTTATATAGCCAAATCAAAAACATGCAAGGATGAATTGGATGGTGAATTTTGGGATTTGGGTGTATGGGAATCAGGTTATGTTTGCAGAATTCCAGGAAAAGGAAGTCAAAAAGTGGAAGAGAATAGTAAATTTCGTCTTCCAAGGGCACGGTACCACTAAAGGTACCACGGCACCACTAAATTTAGTGGAGCCGTCCCCTATTTAGTGGAGCCGTGGCCTCCAGTTGACTCTTTTTCCAGTTTTGCAGGTTCTAGGCTACCTAAAATGGGTAAATCTGGGGAATCCATTTTCTGCAAATCTCAAAGCCTCAATCTACTAAAGAAAAATCACATAGAATTCCTAACACTAGTTTCAACTAGCAACTAATATCATCATGTGATCATCTATGCTTTTAGGCAACTAGCAAGCATGCATCATTCCAAGCATTTTTATCATCTAGTGCATGCAATAAAAAATTTATGAACTAAACAAAGCTCATAAAATATCAAGATTGATTAACTAATAAAAGTAACCAATTTCAAGTAGTGAATGTTAAGGCAATTCAAGCTAGTTTATGTTAAATGGACATTGCCATGAATTTATTTATAATAGCTTAATAATAATTAAGTTAATAGTACTACTTAAGCTAATCCTAACTAGTCTCTTCTTTTCCCCATCTTCTTTATCTTATTCCCGAGTCCTTTGATTGCCTTGCCAATGGACTTGAACCCCCCAATCGTCTGCTCATGCATCGACACTTGTCGGTTATACATCGTAGTTTGCCTTCTCATTACGGCAGATAGGTTGGTTTCGCCGAATTGAAGGTCGGTGGTTCGTTGGAACGATGAAGTATCGAGGTTACGAAAGTAGGTGTCGGGAGAGGGGGTATTAGGACGAGACGTTGACGTTCCTTCTTCGTTCACCTCATCATCGTCCTCATCCATCGGTTGAGATGACGAACCATGACTGAAGGAGGAAGAAGAAAGAGGAACATACATCGGAAGTGGATTTACGACCACGTTTGGACCCTTTGTCCTTGCGTTGCTTTGTGCGACGTTGTGGTCCACCAAGTGGTTTCATGATGGGATTGACTAGGACATAGTCGACATCAGTAAGATGTGAGAAATTTTCTATAACCCACTTGAAGAGACGAGTAAGCAACATGCCATATGGCATGAGCTTATCGGAACGACTATGGATGTTGGCCATCCTTTTGGCCATATAGTATGCGAGGTTGTATGGTTCCTCGATACTAAGACAATAGAGCATGTGGACAAGACTCGCCGAAACGTGATCACGGTTGCCAGCAAGGCTCAACATGTTCTCACGTAGAAGAAGTTCCCAACTTCTGAGGTCGGGAAGGAGTTCTTTGAGGTAGATTTTTTTGAGGTCAAGGAGGACAATGGAACCATCACGTTTTTTATACGTGTTGGCGACTCGAGGAGTTTGGATGACTTGTTTGATGTTTTCGATGTTGGGGATTTCGGTACGATAAGTACCTTGACTCTCAAGATTATAGAAAAGAGACTCTAGTGAATGGTCTTCAGTGTATGCACACTGACCATATGAAGGAACATCTAGTATTCCACCAAACTCGGAGACGGACAAGATAATATTTTGGTTTTGGATCCAAAAGTCAAGGAAGACATTACCTTCAAGGTCATTGAAGGTGCGGACTCGACTATAAAATTCGAGAACAAAACGAGGACAAATTTGATCGTTTATTTGGTATAAACAATCAAAGTCGATAGTAGGGAAGCAAACTTGGATGTTATCCAAGAGAACGTAATGAGCATCGACTACACGTCCTTCGTGTATGTATCGATCTTGGACTTTGGCAAGATGAGCTTTTTGCTCATCAGGGATGGTAGGATCGTCTAAAAGACGGGGAATGTAGAGTTTGGTGTCTTGATAATCATTACGAGGCATTGTCACCTACAAAAATATAATATTTTGCATGTTAATTTGTTGCATTTTAGTGATCACATTTTGACTCTGTGTGTGTGCCTAAATGCAAATGATGTAGAGGTGCGGTAATCTCGACTCTAAAATAAACCTAGTGAGATTACCCAAACACTCCTAACTTCACTTTTGCTCAATCAAATATGTCGAATAATACATATTAATTATGTAGGTCGATCCATATTTGAGAGTTCATGTATGCATGCCCAAAACATTTTTAATTTGCATCAACAATGCACGAAAAAGTGTTTCATGATCCTAGACTCGTGAACTTTTTTTGAAAACAATGGAATTGGGGTGTTTGGCAAACGGCTCAATGTGGCGCCAAAACGCTTAAGTTTGAAAAGCTTCAATGTAAATCGTTCCTAATCCAATTTTAATCATCCTAAACATGATTTCACTACAAATAATCAATCATAATCCGATTTTAGTGATTAGATTCGGACTAGGTTTTGCAACATAAATGGGTTTATGAAAATTCTAGGTTTAGGGAATCATGTGAATGCTACATTGTCTAATCCTAGTCTTAATTTCACAAAAGTTTAACAAAATTCAAAAATCCCCAATTCGATTTTAAACTCAAGAACAAACCCTAGACTCAAATTGAAAGAAATTAAGAATGATTTACTTACAATTAGTGTTGTTGTGATTAAGATTTGTTGATTCCAATGCCTCAATCTTGATTTGCAAGAGCTTAATTGAATTTGGGTGTTCAGGTTCGGTTTTGACAGTAAGAGGGAATGGTTTTGGGTTTGTTTGAAAAAGGCTGTGCAGAAGAAAAGAGGAATAGGCGCGTTTTTCAGACGCACGGCACCACGGTTCCACTAAACATTAGTGGAGCCGTGTCTATTTAGTGGAGCCGTGTATCTGATTGTGCCATTTTTCTTCTGTTTTGACTTTTGGCTGATTAATCTTACTTATTTAGTAAGACTTTTTGACACGAGGAAAAAGTTTATACCTAATAAACTTTTTGACGAAAACGATTAGTAGGGATGACAAGGAATGACCTTAGTGTTTCCAAGGAAATTGACTAAGTTGTCATTGGATGAGGATTGACTTCTAATATTTCCCGTGAAATAAATAGAGGTCATGAGTAGTGATTTAGTGGATGACTATAATATTTCCCATGAAATATTTAATTAGTCAGAATACGAGACGCAAGGAATGACTCCATACTTCAAGTGAAATATTCAAGAGTCATGTGCGATTCGTAGAGAATGACTTCAATATTTCCCGCGAAACTTTTGAGAGGTCATAGGAGGGATGAAAGGTTATAAGGTATGACGTGACGGATGACTTTAATATTTCCATTGAAATATTGAAATAGTCATGAGCGGGATGAGAGGAATGACTTAAGAAGTCATATGACGAGACGTAAAAGATGACTTTTAATATTTCCGAAGAAATATTCAGATAGTCATAAGAGGGGTGACGAGAACGTATTGGTTAGAGTATTGACGATATTGTCTTTCAAGAGAGACTTTTCAAAGAAAAGATTTCTCTTTCGACCTTATCGCGACGGAGGAGATGACGTACTTCGACGAGCTTCGTTCATGAGCAAGCTATAGGGTTCCCAGTCAAGTCTAATGGCATCTTGACTACTACTCTTCATAGGGGGTTGTCTCATCCATAGTGTTTGTTGTCATGCCTTTCCGACGCTTACGTACTCGGCTTCGGTCGTGGAGACAACAAGAGTAGTTTGTTTCTTGGGGAACCAAGAAGTTTGTTAATAACCTATGAAGGTACAAACATTACTCTCTATGTTTCAATCCACATTAACTCTCGCATTATCAGAGTTGATATAGAAACATTTTCTACACCAATCTCCTTGAGATATCGTAATCTCAAGTATGTAGTATCTTTAATGTATCGGATGATACATCAAACACTTTGATGTAAGAAGTCTTGGAGCACACTTACAAGTGGGCACAAAGTCAAATACTTATTCATGATAATGGACCTACTTGCCGTTAGGTAAACTACTTTACCTATTATGCCCCTAACTTATTGATATCCACTCACTCACCTTCATCGTCTCTTGTGAGATTCGTATTTGTGGATACGGGCGTTAGTATTAATTATAATTAATATAAGCTAAGTATCTGATATATATATATATATATATATATATATATATATATATATATATATATATATATATATATATATATATATATATATATAGTTATCTATGGGATAGGGAAGAAACTTAATTCACTCATCATTTTCGTTTCAAACTTGTCACACATGATCTTAAAGCGATCATCGAATATTTATGTACAAGTTTAGTTCGTCATGATGAATTGTGAATTTTTGTTTATGTATGACAGTGCCTACTATGTTAGACTCTAACACTACTGCATGCTTAGCATATCTACCAACAAAGGATGTTTTAAGGAAGCGTACCTGAGCCTGAGGTGTTGCCCTTAAAACTTAGAAGATTAGAGTACCTTTGTTGAATGTTAAGCAAATGAGACACGACTTGACTATTTCGTCGCAAGATTTGTTTGATCACAAATCATACTCCATTTATTAGACTTCTAAAATTTATTTACAGTATTGTTTTCCTAGCAAAACAGAAGTTCAAACATCTGGTCCCCAATATCTCATGGGTCCAAAGTTGTTAGAGTCAAACATCCTACGCATTTGTTGCGTTAGTTTAGGATGTGAGAATGGAGGACACATTTCCCATGGTAAGTAACTTTGTGGTGGACGATCATTCCAAGTTACGGGAAAGTTACTTGGATGATTTTGTCTTCTAAAGTTACCTCTCGGTAGAGGAGTTCTAGACCGAGGTTTGGGAGAATTTATTTTTCTAGGTGGAGGATTAGTCGACCTAGTGTCACGCTTTACAAATCCATGTTCGGGAGATGACAATGGTTTGTAAAAGCCTTTGGCTTCCTCTTTACTTGGTGTAGACACTCTAGTACTATTTACAACTACGTGACTTGGTTTAGGACTTAAGTTATTTTTCAGAATTGATCCAGTTTTGTCTTCAGCACCAGACGGTACCACCGTACCACTAAATTTAGTGGTGCCGTCTGTACCTTTAGTGGTGTCGTCACCTTCAGACTTAGACATTTCAGGCATTACTAATTTTACTTGTTTAGTACCACTTGTAGAAGCCTGATTTGGGTCAAATCCTAAACCCGCACGGTCATATTCACTATATCTAATGTTTTCAAGTATATCATTTAGTGTTTTAGTTCCTTCATCAAACTTAATGATTCTTAAAGCATTTTCTTTAAGCTTTTCATTTTCTACTTGAAGACTTATGCATGACCCACATCCTAAGTCTACTTCTTTGTTTTTCTCAAGTCTCTTGACTTGATCTTTTAGTTCTACAACTTGTAGTTCTAGTTCTTGTAGTTTTAATTTTAGTTTTGTGTTTCTGCCTAATATCTTAGTACTAACTACGCATAATTTGTTGTATTCGTCATGCAATCTACTATCATCTATTGACGAATTATCATCACTATAATAAGAAGAGTCGGAATGTACCTCGTTGGAAGCTTGAGCCATTAGGCATGTTTCATCGTTAAGCTTCTTCTCTTCTTCTTCACCGCTATCACTCCAAGAGCCTCCTACAAAAGCTCTTTGGTTGTTGGAGTTCGGTGGTTTAGGACATTCTCCTATGAGGTGATTAGGATCTCCGCATCTATAGCATTTCCTATCACTTGTCCCTTTCCTTTCATCATGATTCTTTTGAAATGACCTCCTTTCATCGTGAGGTTGTCTAGGAAATCTACCTTTCCTCCTAAAGAACTTTCTAAAGTTCCTAAAGGCTAGTGCATATTCTTCATCTTCACTATCGGAACTCGAACATTCCTCATCACTAGACTCTTTCTTGGCTTTCAATGCTAGAGATCTAACTCTCTCGCTTTTTCCTTTGACTATGTCGGAGTCCTTCTTGATTATCATCTCGTGAACTTTCAGGTTTCCTATTAGTTCGTCGAGTGACAATGTCGCCAAGTCCTTTGACTCTTCTATGGCGGTGACCTTTGCTCTCCATTTAGGATGTAGAGCCCTAAGAAACTTCCTAACATAATTATTGCTAGAGTAACCTTCATCAAGAGCTTTAAGACTAGTGATAATAGTATTAAATCTAGCAAAAGCATTATCGATTGACTCATTTTCCGAAATGGAAAATTGTTCATATTGTTGAACAAGAAGATTTATCTTGTTCTCTTTGACTTGGTTATTCACTTGGTGAGTGACTAACAAAGTTTTCCAAATATCTTTTGCCGTATTACACATGAAAATTCTTTCAAATTCCTTTTTAGGCAAAGCATTATAAATCATCATTTTAGCCTCATTGTTTTTGGCTAGTTTTCTTTTTTGTTCATCACTTTGTTTATCATATGAAACAATTTCATCCTTTTTAGTTATTGGATTCAATTGAATCGGTTGAAAGTCACCCTCGGTAATAACATGCCAAAGATCAATGTCTTTTGATTTCACATACGTTTCGAATCTTGTTTTCCAATATATAAAACAATCGGTTTCGAAAAGTGGTGGTCTTTGCATAGATTGCCCTTATAGATATTTGTCGGAATCCAATGATCGATTCAAGTTTTAAAATACAATATACTTTAAAATCTTGACTGACATGGCTTCTGATACCAATTGTGGGAAACTAGAAGGGGGGTTGAATAGTTTACCGGTTTTAAATTCTTTTAAAAATCTTGTTTTAAAAGTTTGCTGTTGGAAACTTTGATTCGAACTCTATATGTAATCAACCAACACCAATATGAACTACACACTAGACTGACTAATGCTAAATAATAAAAGTAAAGAGTAGAGTTGGAAAGATCAAACCGAGAGAAAGGATTTATAGTGGTTCGGCTACGAAGCTCTTCTTCGCCCTACTCCACTCCCCGAGTACCACACTCGAGAGTTTCAAACAATATGTCAACAACCTCCCTTCAGGCGGAGAAAACCGTACACGTCGTTTATCCTATTACCGACACTAAGCTAGATGTCGAGTGCTAATCTTAGCTAGCACCAATCTACCAAGGTCCACGTGACCAATCACTCAAGCCCAATGGCTATAAGAGATCACCAAGATCTCAACACAATCACAATGATCAACACTCTCTCAACTAACACTAATCAATCGACCCTTGATCTTCTTGATCAATCGCACAAGCCCAATGGCTTTAAGAGATATTCACTATCTCTATAAGATCACACTTGATCTTCACTCTCACTCACAAAAGATAAATAAACTTGATGTATGCTATGATACAACAAGGTTGTAACAAGTGTTACAAAAACCTAACAACTATAACTCTTGTATCTTCTTGAATACTTTGAGTTCTTCTCTTGCTAATGAAGAGGAATGATAACACCTTGTATCAACTTGGATACTTGTGTTCTTCTCTTGCTAATGAAGAGGAATGAAGAGGATCTCTTGGTGGATGATTGGATCACTCTTAAAACAAAAGAAAACTAATCTAAATGATCAAAAGAAAAGAAAGGTGTGAGAGGTTTAAACTCAGAAGTTTTTCTGTGTGAAAGGGTGCCTAAAAACTGTGAATGGGGTTGGTTTTTATAGGCAAGAAAAATCTGAACGTTACAGAAAATTTTGTACGGACGGCTCCACTAAATTTAGTGGAACCGTGGAGCCGTCCCAGACAAGGACGCTCCAAATTTTGTCTTTTCTGGTGAAAACTTATTTGGGGAAGTTTGGAGCTGATTTTGGGGGGGAAATAGCTGTTGTGATTTTCAAACTTATTTTTCCATTAAAACATTTCATAATAATTCAAAAATAATTTGTCATGTGTATTTTTGAAAAAAATGTTTTGTCACATTAAAATGTGAAGTCTTAAAACACAAATTCACTTCTTTGATCATTTGTCAAGTTGTAAATTTGTTCTAGAGTGATTTGCGTAGAAACGGGATCTTCCGATTAAAAACTTGTTTACGTTAATTTTAACGTAACGTGATTTCACATTTTGTCATCCTCAAAACGTGAAGTAATCGAAAGATATAAATAACGTTTTTAGAACATTATTTGCATCAACAAAGTTGTTGAATTAAAAGTCACGCATAATTGAATTGCATTAGATTCGAAAATTAAGATCCGGGATTAACACGGTTCATGTTTGTTAAACAATTTAGAGAAATAGTAAAATATAGTCGGAACAACTCAATTACTCCGTAATCTATTATCAACAAAAAAAAAATAATAATAAAAAAAATTAAAAAAAAAAATAAAAAAAATTGACAATTAAACATAGTGTAATGGAAGATAAAAGTGCTAGCATTGTTCTTATAATGGTTTAGACCTTATCTGACATTTGCTCGCTAAGCCCTATATATAAGACCTTTAATCTATCAAAGTATGACAGAATATAAACGGAGCACAACCACTCACTTACAATTGTTACATTTAACAATTTAAAGTAGAAGCTAATGAAGTTGATGCTAATTATGAAGCATAAGTTGGTAAATATATCATTCTCTTTGTCTCACTGTAAACTCTGATATAGAGATGAACAGAGTATCAAATACCAGAAAGATTTCACAAATTTGAGTTAAATTATCATAGGTTAACATAGTAAAACCAAAAGCAAATAAATAAGTTCTGGCTCTCGCCTTCAGAAAATAAAAAGAATTTTTTTTGGGTCTTTCGTGTAATTGGGCTGGACAGTACACATGGGCCTGCAGACTGGTCATTGGTTTTCTTATTTCAATTTTAAAATGTGAGTAATTAACACTTTAACAGTAGATCAATAATGTTTGTAACTTTGTACTTTAATCACCCGAGCATATGTGATATCAATATATAATTAAAAAATCTCTGGTTTGTAAAGCTATAACTGAAATTGGATCATTATTTTCAATAGATTGCTTAGTGTAGCAGTCGTGAGACACTTTATCGTCAACATACAGTATTTTTAGTGAATCTTAAATTCTGTATATAATAGACTAGTGAATATATAGGGCAGGATTGCAACTTGCTAATATCATTATAGGGCATAAAACGGTAGAATGTAGCTTGGTTTTGTAATTTGT
This sequence comes from Artemisia tridentata subsp. tridentata, assembly GCA_021014915.2. Lineage (NCBI taxonomy): Eukaryota > Viridiplantae > Streptophyta > Magnoliopsida > Asterales > Asteraceae > Artemisia > Artemisia tridentata. The sequence continues at coordinate 69,212,174 of CP139502.1, read as the reverse complement.
GTGAATGTTCATGGATGCATCAACTTGCAATATGTACATTGTTGAATGTTTTTGTATGTGCAATTTCTTGCAACCGCTTCAAACAAATAAAGAGGGTCTTCCGGATGAGCCAAGGAAAGGTTCTCCCGGAAGACTTATGCACCGATCCTTCGGATAAGCGAGATCGGACGGCTCTTTCAGGCCCTTCGTCCTTGTCCCGAGCTCCGAAGCATGCTGCATATATAAAGAACCCGTTAGAAGGTGGTCCCAAGGCCGAAGCCCCGGGAACCACCCTCCGACGGTCAAGTCAGGACCTCCGGTAGAGGATTTAATGTATGGTCAGACTATGCATCGGTATGCGTAAATATAGGTGTGTATGTGAGCAATAATATAGAGAGAGAGAGTATGTGGTGAGATATTATATATTGATGAATAAAGAGATAATGGAGTAGTATTTATAGGGAGAGAAAAGGTGGGACACAATCCCTTAATATCCGGATTACGTGGCAGACACAATCCCTTAATACCCGGGTTATGTGGTGTGGTCTGGTGCTGCCATCTGTCCAAAGGGTACATGCCACCTGTCCTATTACTTACAGTGATACTAGCCGGATGAGTTGAGTGCCCTTCGGTATTTCCGGATGGCTCCATGCCGTTCGGACAGCCGACAAGGTAGGCCGTCCGGACACATCCGTCAACATACATTGTTTAGTGTTTTTGTACGTGTATATTCGACGTTCGACTGTGTCAATAGAAACAAGATGATCTTTTTTTTAAAATATACTGGAAAATGAACTTGATCCTCCTCTGTCAGTAAATTACCCTTGGTGACGGAGACATTAATGCTCCCTAACATTTTGTCACAATCTGAGGTTACCAAAACTTGAGAGTCGTCACTCTTGTCATGGTGACACAAGGCTGTTGATTAATATCTAGTGTGTTGGAAAATTTAGTGCACTTGAGGGATTAATTCACACCTGGTAATGGGTTTGGAGGTACGGAGTGTACACCCATTTGGTCAATGAATACCCTGACTCAATTATGTGGTTTGTTGTTCTGCTGCTTGTATTATGTATAATGCTGCAGGTGCAGATGATTCTGCTGCTAGTGTTATTCATAATGCTGCTGGTGCAAGAACGTTTCTGCTGCTAGCTTTATTGTTCCTGCTGCTAATGCATTGTTCCTGCTGCTAGTTCAATAATGTTGCTGCTGGTCTGCTAGGTGACAGATTCTGCTGCTAGCACAGTTTATTGTGCTGCTAGGCAGAGATTCTGCTGCTGGTACGCAGAATAGAATTTGTAACAAACTTTGACCTATTTTGGGTAAGTTCAAATTCATAATTAAGACCATGATCTTCTGGTCTTGTAACCACTTTGGCTAGTATTAAGAAAAGTATATGGAAAATATTTGGCCGATATTTTTTGGATTTCCTTTGACTAGGGTTTTGAGTATATCTCTATTATATATAGAGATTAACACAGCCGCATGGGGAGAGACAAAAAAAACCAAAAACACTTGAAAGCATTGGTTCTTGATTTGTGCCTAAAACAAGAACATCACTTGGTCTTATCCCATAGAGATATTCGTGTAACCCAGGCATAGGGTCGAATAGTTTCTATTGGAAAGTGATTTCACGATTTCAAGTGAATATCCGGTACCTTGATCTATTGATTATCTTAACCCTGATCCGGGAAACACAGCCACAATCAAACGTAAACAAACCAACAATCAATAGAAACTAATTTAGTGATAATCAATGGCTGCTGCGATGAGGCATATGGCTGCTAACTTTTCCAAACTGGAAAAGTTTGAAGGTGTCGATTTCAGAAGATGGCAAAAGAAGATGCAATTCTTGTTGTCAAGCATGAATGTGGTGTATGTTCTGACCACAACCATTTCTGAAGATCATGGGGATGATGCTACCATGGAACAGATGAGGAGCAGAAGCAAATGGGAGAATGATGACTATATCTGCAGAGGATTAATTCTTAATGGTATGTCTGATACTCTCTATGACATTTATCAGAATGTTGAATCTTCTCGAGAACTGTGGGATTCCTTGGAAGCCAAATATATGGCTGAGGATGCATCAAGTAAGAAGTTCCTTGTAAGTAATTTTAACAATTACAAAATGGTCGATTCTAGACCTGTCATGGAACAATACAATGAACTTCTTAGTATACTTGGTCGATTCACACAACACAAGATGAACATGGATGAGGCTATTTCAGTCTCTTGTATCATCGATAAATTGCCTCCTTCTTGGAAAGATTTCAAGCATATGCTAAAGCATAAGAAGGAGGAATTAACTCTTGTTGAGTTGGGTAGTCATTTGCGCATTAAAGAATCACTCAAAGCACATGAAAGTGACAAGCCGAAGAGCAGCACTGCTGTTGGTCCATCAGTTGTCAATTTGGTGGAGCATAATAACTCCTCCGGGAACAATGACAACAAGGGCAAACGTAAGCATCAGGATAACACCAAAACTGATCCTAACAAGAAGTCAAAAGCTACTTGTTGGAAGTGTGGTAAAACTGGACACTTCAGGAAGGATTGTAAAGGTGTTAAAATTGGCAATAAAACCAATGGATCAAGCACAAGTGGATCTGGGAATGGTAATACCAGTTCCCTAAAAGGTCAGAATATATTTAATAAGTCCTCTAAGATTTATTATGTTACGTATATCTCTGATGTGTACTTTGTGCAGGATGATGATGTTGCGTGGTGGGTTGACTCTGGAGCAACAACTCATGTGTGTAAAGATAGAAGCTGGTTCAAGACCTACGAGTCAATGAATGATGGTTCTATTCTTCATATGAGAAATGAGTCAACATCCCTGGTACATGGAAAAGGATGTGTGGATTTGAAATTTAGTTCTGGGAAGATTGTCTCTTTGTTTAATGTTTTACATGTTCCTGTTATTAGGAAAAACTTGGTTTCTAGTAGTGTTTTGAATAATTGTGGTTATAAACAAGTTTTTGAATCAGATAAATATGTTTTATCTAAACATGGTGTATTCATTGGTTTTGGTTATTTATGTAATCAGATGTTTAGACTTAATATTGTTCATGATATGGTTGATTCTGCTTTCATGTCGACTTCTAAATTGAATGATTCAACCCTTTGGCATGCTAGACTTGGCCATGTACACTTTAAAAGGATGCAAGATATGTCTAAGGATGGGTTAATCCCAGCATTTGACATGGACACTGAAAAGTGCAAAACTTGTATGATGAACAAGATAACTAAGAAACCATTTCAAAGTGTAAAACGTGAAACTAATGTGTTGGAACTGATTCATAGTGACTTATGTGATTTACATGCTACTCCCTCTTTGGGGAATAAGAAATACTTTGTAACTTTTATTGATGATGCTTCTAGGTATTGTTATGTTTATTTATTGCATACTAAGGATGAAGCATTAGATAAATTTAAGTATTTAAAACTGAAGTTGAACTGCAACAAGAGTCCCTGATCAAGAGATTAAGGACTGATAGGGGAGGTGAGTACATGGATACTCTGTATTTTCAGTCTGTTGGTATAATCCATGAAACGAATGCTCCCTATACTCCTCAGCAAAATGGTATTTCTGAAAGGAAAAACAGGGTGCTGAAGGAGATGGTTAATTCCATGTTGTCCTATTCTGGGTTGAGTCAAGGGTTCTGGGGTGAAGCTATGTTAACAGCTTGCTATTTATTAAATAGGGTTCCCAACAAAAGGAAAAAGACAACCCCTTATGAACTCTGGACTAAAAAGAAACCCAACCTGAATTATCTCAGGGTTTGGGGTTGTAGGGCTGTTGTGAAACTCCCTGATCCAAAATTAAAAACTTTGGGTGAAAGAGGCATTGAATGCATCTTTGTTGGATATGCTGAGCATTCCAAGGCATATAGGTTCTATGTTATAGAACCTAATGAATCTGTTTCAATTAATTCAATAATTGAATCAAGGGATGCTATATTTGATGAGAATAGATTCTCATCAGTCCCTAGACCAAGTCAGAGGATTCCAAATGGAACTAATGATGTTGGTGTATCAGAAATCTCTGATGAGGTTCCTAATGAGGTTGTGGAACAACAACCTGAACCTGAGCTCAGAAAGAGCAATAGGGTCATGACTCCAAAATCATTTGGACCTGAGTTTCGATTATACTTAATTGAAGGAACAAGGGATGAGGTCTCTGACCAACACTCCTATTGGTTTAATGTTGAGGATGATCCCAAAACATTTGATGAAGCAATGAAGTCCCAGGATGTTGCTTTTTGGAAACAAGCAATAAATGATGAAATGGATTCCATCATGGGCAACAACACTTGGGTGTTTGATGCGTATGTGTGTCGTAGTATAGTTTTAGCAGTTTTAATGCCTACTCAAGTTTTAAATTTATATTTAGCCGACTTATCAATAACACACACACTTAACGAGCAGTGTACCCGGTCAGTATGAATATAATGGTAAGTAGAGTGTCGATCACTAGGAGTGGAACGTATTATCTCGTTATTCTAATCAGTATTTTAATATCCTAACGCAAGGAGGTTTCAGCCTGAGAGACTGGCACGATTTGTTTGCAATTAAATAATAAAATAAACCAATAGGCACGAATCAACAAGTAGCACACACGTACATAGATAAATACTCGAGACAATAAGAGGGCTGTCCTTATGATTAAGTAGTTTGTCACTTGTTTTATTGATAGCTTTATATGAAGTGTATGTAGTTAACCCTTTCTCGTTGGTCCTAATCTTATCGGCGAGTAAACCCTTAATGATTACTTATGTCTAAAAGTTATTCCTAAGTGATCAATTTAGTAATAACCGTGGGAGCCACATTATGTCCCGCAGTCAAATGCCCGCAAGCCACTAATAGACACAGAGGTTATCAATGCACTAATAAGTAGTAACCAAAGACATCAACATATAAACTTTAATTGATGGGAAAGCAAGTATTAAAGGGAGTGCAATCTTTCGTTGTCACATTACACAAGCCACCAATCCTGATGAATTAAAGTTTGCTAACACAATAAAACAAAACTACTTAATGAATTAAACACATGCAGCACCTTCTTACAGCTCTTGTATCTTTGATTTGGGTGTGTCTTGTGCTGCCTCCTTGACTGAATTCGTCCTAGGTTTCTCCTGTTCGGTCTTCGAATAATATAATGCCTACGAAATTCGTCTGGTCTTGGGGTATTTATAGTTTCTGTCTGAGGGAAGATGTGGCGT